>JAKOGI010000130.1:337500-357500 GCA_029747015.1 Carnegiea gigantea | reverse complement strand
AAACAAAACTATGTGCTCTAACTGTTAACGCTCGAGTATTTGCCCACATCAGCAATACTGGTTGAAGTTACAGTGTACAACCATAGATAGCCCATCTCACATTTGAAAGAATTTTATACCCATGTTCAAACAAGTTGTTTTGGTGGAGCCTTAAAGGTTAAGTAAACTTGAATGCCAAATTATGGTTGACAAAATTATGGGTAAAAATTAAGGCAAAACCAATCAAGAAACTAGCTCGCTCTTTATATCAAACGCTAGCTTTCAGCAAAACCAATTTTATCCCCATGCGAATCGTACTTAAGACGAATCATACTTATAGATCAGCCCCATAAATATGAAAAAATAGGTCTCTGTTTCTTCCACTGTTTTGCTCTTTATATCAAACGCTATCTTTCTTCAGGTCAACTCTATTTACACAAAGAACATGAACAATTCTGACACTTTGGAATTACTATCAATGTGCCCCAGAGCTTTTTTCTCACGTTAGCATATATCGGAGAGTCACACTCCAAACTCACACATGCTAGCAAATCATCACTACCCTCAAACGCACTTCTCTGTCTCTCCCCAAACCCATCAACTTTCCATCTTAATAAATTAAACATATCGAAACGCAGATCATTAACATCATTATCATCAATCCCCAGGGCAATAGCAGCAGACGTTGCAGCAACATAAGAAAACAAAGAGGAAGACGTGTTTGTGGGGCTAGCCAGCCAAGCAGAGGCCAGAGGAGAGAGATTAGTTTAGGAGAGTAGAGATGCTTAATAACTGAAAGAATGGAGGGGGGGTACTAACCTGTAGGCGATAAACTTCCCCACTATATGTATGAGCTCCTGTCAGTAATGTAGAAGAGAGCGGGTTCACACATCTGCAGTCTTTCAATGCTATTTGATACAGTGCAACCTGTGATTCCAAATGTGCAACGACTTGCATAGTGTTCAATAGCATTTGCTCTTGCTGCTGCATTCTATTTTGTTGCTAGACAAATACATTTTGTAATTGATGTAACTTGGTAGTAATAGCATCGTCAATTACGATACCTCCATCGTTCCTTGTTATCAGTGAACCATCACGGAGGCGTTTCACTTGTGATTTATTAACTCCCGTTCCAAAAAGTCGGGCTTGTCCAGACTTATCATCACCCATGAAATGTGTCCAAACTTCCTTATCTATTTCAACTTCAGTTGCATACGAGCCACTAGCCCTGTGACTTTCCATCCTCGCCTTGGCATCATTCTACATCATGAAATTAGAAATATACTTTGGAATAGTATGGCCTTTGTCTACGAATCATGTATTAATATGAAAGACAGAGTCAAATATATACCATGAAAGTTGCAGATTCAACTTCTACAAAAGATCCACTTTTCCTTCTATGGGTGGTGTCAAAAAACTATACATATCCAGCTTGCCTTTTATTCTTCTCTTCCTATTAGAAAAATGACTAGGGGAGAGAAGGTGATGTTACTGGGATATTGAAGTCCTGTAAATTAAACATACTAGAAGGTAAAAAATTAAGAAAAAACTCACAAATTCGGCACGACATTGTGCGAAACTCTTAGTCCCTATTGTGTGCATGTGAGACTTCAATGCCCGTGCAGCCTTTCCATTTTATGAGTATTTCTGTCAATGAAAAAGGTAGAGGTAATTGAAACTTATGAAGACACAAAAAGTATCCTCAATTCTTTTGCGTAGCCAAAAAAATTAGCAATTTTTGTCGTTCTCAGTAGAGTACCTTAAATTCAGTCGATTTTAGATAGTTCTTGTACTTAGACCACTGAGGAACCGAAAAATCTTTTCGGCGGGGTAGCTTATCGAGCTCTTCCTCAATTTCAGTCACAGTAAATTGATGTTGCTTCAAAGTTTCTTCTAAATCATTGCCAAATAGCCCTGCAGCTTGTAAAATTGTCTTCAAGTTTTTTCGAAGATTACCTTCAGCTTGTTGGAAAAAGTGTTTGTTCTGCTTATGCCTCATGCTTCGAAACTTGATGCCAAAAATGTCAGTAAGGGCCTTCTCAACATCAACACGTTTAGGAATCAAAAATTTCAGCTGTGAAATATTGAAAAGGCAAAACACATTAATAATATATAAAGTACAAATATAATTGGTAAATTCAACTTGTCTAACAGAATTTGCAACTCATCCAATATTTGTCCTCATCTGTGATTACAACTCAAATACGTTTGTAACTTGTTTGTTCAACCTTTGATTTAAAATTTCCATATATATAAAATTCCATTAAGAACCATTTAAGAAAAATTTATTGCATACCCATGGATTCCTTAACAGTTCAGCACCGTAATTTTCCTTCACCTCCTTAAAATCTTTAGCATCACGAGGGCAAAGATTTGGCTCTTTCATTAATGACGCCATCCACCTACTCAACGCACTTCTAGAATCTCCAATTGGTTGCCGAGAACCATTAAATTGTACCAAAACCCTGTCACCATCTCGCAACTTATGTATATCCTTTGACTTGAAATCCTTCTTCTTTGTTACGTTCCCACTTTCACCTACATATATGTTTAAAAGAGAATATCTTAACATATTAAAATTAAGGAAAATAATATTAGTTGTAAAAGATGTACGACAAGCATATCTAAGCTTATCTTCATATAGACCGGTAACTTATGCGTTCACTTCACAAGTAAAAAAAGGAACTAAAATATTACCAACAATCTCAACAACTTTTCTAAAACTCTCATGATCTAGTACTGGGTCTTGTGCTAGATTTGAGTGATCACTCATTGCATTTGACTCATCCTCATCATCTGAATGTGTCTCTTCTGCTTCATTGCTTGAGGGCTGTGATTGAGAATTAGAATCTGGAGATTGACAGTGGATATAACGAGATGGCATTGGCTGGGAAAATGGAGGTTGTAATTGAGAATTGTGTGATTATGGTGATCATTCATCATGATTTGGAATAGAAGGCGATGGCTTCTCAACTAGTGGCTGAAATTTGGTTGCAAAGGTTGGTGTATAAGGCAAAGTCTACACAAAAGAAGAATGTTTCATAAGATGTGATTCATTGCCCAGTAATCCAAGAGGCTGAGGCTGTAAATGTGTACTACTGACAGAGGGAGACATCCAAGGTTGATCAGTAGCCATATTTGGTGAAGTGGTATGGAAAAAATTTGAGAAATTATTGGGCATAGGACTTGTAGATGGCTGAGAGGTGGAAACAAGGGGCAAAGTAATAGGTGGCTGCACACAAACATCAGGCTGAGGATGCGAAGGATGTCCATTTGAGGGTGACATTAATTGGGAATTGGGATGTTCAGGAGGGGATTGAGAACCATTGGTTGAGCAAGGTGTCATTGAATTTTGAATCCTTGTTTTTCTATTTCTGTACATTTTGTGATGATTGGAGCAGCTGAAAATTAATGAAAAAAAATATTAACATAACCACACGAAAACTAACCAAAAATAAGCATTGTAGACAAGCAAATAAGCACTACGAGAATTCAAATGTCTAGATACGAATCCTAAATTCATATGTAACTGAAACAAACATGTCAACTTTTCAAAAATAACAGAGAAGCAGTCATCCTGTAAATCATAACAGAATTACATTCAAGAGAGCATATGTAACACCCCCAACCCTAGGGCTAGGAGTGTTAGTATTTTTTTTTTCTGGGGCAAAACGGACAAAGTTTTGCCTAAAAATCGACCATTTCCCAGGCTTAAAGCCCTACATTAAATCCCTGCATCGAATGGAAATATAGAAAGACACTAATAAGCTCATCGACCACACGTCGGAGACCACAGCTCTACGGGCCACACGCCCAGAGTGACCCATTCAATGAAGTTCGATGATAGAAAAGAAATGAACCAAGAGCAAGAGAGCAAAAACATAAAACCATTACAACTTGCCAAGTATTTGCAGTTCTATGGTTCGAGCCAAATTGCACGATATAAACCATCCAGTAAAAGAAGAGGCACCATTTCTAACATCACGCTTACCAATGACACAATCTGGGAAATAATAACAATGACACCACATAACTATAAATTCAAACAATCATAACCCTTAATCTGTGGATCTGGCCATCACGATCAAGGGGGAAAGAAATACTAGGAAATGTGCAAGAGAACATGGCCTTTATGATAAGCATAGTCCTCTGTGAATAGAGAACTTTTGCTTTTTGCATAATCTTAACGATTTGGATTCCAACAACCAAAGAAGAAGGGGGGACACTTAGGCAACAGATTGATCCATTCACGCCTGCTTTAAGAGAGATGAGGCTGAGGAAGCGAGAGCGAATAAACCAGTTCCATGCAGTTGAAGGGCAAATACAGAATTACAGTAGAAATAACCATTCTGTTGTGACATACAAAAATGGATGAGCAAATTATAATTCGAGGTCGGTTTCAATTCAACAAATAAGATTGGACATTGGTGGTTTGTGCAGCCTTTTCCTTAGCCGCCCAAAAAAACCCAAAAACTGGGGCATGATTAGAAATCAAAACCAATGAAAAAATCAAACTTTCTTACAATGCGAGACAAGCAAAGCCACACAGAAGTAGAAGCCTGAGACCAGAACTTGCCTTAGAACTTGCCGAAGATGTTGTCCAAAGCTTTGCAAACTAAAAAAGATGAAACCGTAGCGGTGAGAGAAAGAGGCGAGAACAACGAAAATAGAAAGGAAGAAAGAGAGATAACATGGACTCTAACTGATATGCCACTCGGAAATTTAATTTCGTCTCAAAATTTATATCTAAATGACCGCATTTTTGTAGTGAAGGCAATATATGAAAAAGAGGGAGTAAACGAAATAAGATAACAAGATTACCTTGCTGACATAGAAGGTCGAATATTTCATTGGTAACTTTGACAACTATATATGCACTATATTTAGTAAATCAAACGAGAAAAAATGTAGTAGTTGATAAGTTTTTCTAATTAAATTACTTCTTTAATAATAATAATGTTACAAAAGAAAAGAACTACTCTTTATGCTATGATAGATCTGCAAATGTCACAGACTTGCACAAGATCACCATAAGTAAAACAGTTTAAGCACTAATTATTTATCCTTGACGAATTGGAGGGCAAAATTCCGTGTAACTTTCGCCATCATCGTCCTCTACATTTGTGGCCATGTCATACAAGTCTCTTGGCTTTGTCCTGATGATGTGCTTCCAATTACCATCTCTACAGTCATCCACATAAAATACTTGCTTCACTTGAGATGATAACACAAATGGATCATCTTTTAAATTTCTCCCAGTATGAATCGGCTGTAAAAAGTTCACAAGAGGAAATCCAAATTTATCCGCCTTGAATCCTCTAGCAGACTTAATATTAACCCATTTACATTTAAAAAGCACCACCTTAAACCTTCCATAGTAATCTAATTCATAAATTTCATGGATCTGCCCATAATAATTTTGTGATATATCGTTTCGTCCATTTACTTCTACAACTACACCAGAGTTTTGAGTATTCCTTTGGAGTTCACGGTCCCTGGTATGAAATCGATACCCATTAATAATAAAGTCCTTATACTTTTTAACATAAGTACTCGGGCCACGAGCAAGAGCTATTATTTCTTCTCCACAATTTTCCCTCTCCATGGACAAAATCTGCAATTGTTTCATATAACCATCATAACGACACCTACAATTTATCATGAAATATAATTTATGAGTGTTGTTGAACCTGGTCACGAAGCCAAGAAGAGAAATATTCTACAATCCACTTAGCTTTCAATCGGTCAGTAACTCTTCCACAATAAGTAGTGCGTCGGTCATGCAAAAATTTTCTACAACAATCAGTAGATTAAGTATGTAATAGATATTTAACATGTTTAGATTATTATTTTTCAACAGATAATGGTACTTACTCCAAATAAGGGTTGATGTGGTCACTATGCAATAACACATAGCGATGTGCTTAAGCATGTGAGTTATCATCAAGTTAGACACTCTCAACTGCTCCAATAATACGACCCCCAGAATTGAACAAGTACTTTTCCTTATTAACCTCACTATCATCATTTCTTTGAGCACGATTTAGTCAAGTCTCAACACCCTTAAAATACCTTGAACAAAAGATAAGACACTCATTTGTAATGTACCTTTCTGCCATTGAGCCCTCCGGTTGAGTTCTATTACCAACACTTGATTTTAGAACCATTACAAACCTTTGCAAGTTTCGTAAAATCTTTTATTAGTACAAAAATAAAAGTAATTCAAAAAAAATCACAAGAAATTCAAAATTTACCTCTCAATAGGGTACATCCATCGATAAAACACAGGTCCTCCAAGTTTGGCTTCTGAGACCAAATGAATGATCAAATAAACCATGATAGTAAAAAAACTAGGGGGAAATATTGCCTCTAGATCGCACAACGTTCTTGCAACTCGATTTTATAGTTCGTCTAATTCACATGGGTCAAGTACTTTCGCACAGATTGCCTTAAAAAAAATAACATAATTCAGATATCACCTTCACCACCTTTTTTTTTTTATCATCAGAATGCATGGAGGCCCTACATGCAATAGGCAAAGGATCCTGCATTAAAATATGACAATCATGGCTCTTTAGATTAGTAAGCTTTCGATCTTTCAAATTGACTCCCCTAGAAATATTTGATGCCTATCCATCAGGAACCTTAAGATCCTTTAGCACTTGTAAGAAAGCACTCTTCTCAGAAGCTGACAAAGTGTAGCATGCACGAGCTATATAAGACTTCTTGTTAGGATGATCAATCAAATGGAGTTCAGGCCTTATACCCATGTCCATTAAATCCCTTCGCGCCTTCTCGTTATCTTTAGACTTTCCATCAACATTTAGGAATGTTCCCAGCAAATTATCACAAACATTTTTCTCTATATGCATCACATCGAGATTATGTCTAAGAAGATTATGTTCCTAATAAGGCAAATCAAAGAAGATACTTCTTTTCTTCCAAAGTGCTTGCTCCCCATCAACATCATCTTGAACAAAATCATCATTAGTATTCTCAACAATGTCAACATGAGCGCTTGAGTTCGGATCATCAATAGCATGTTCCTGGAAAGCATAAGGTGTGAGATTACCTCTATCTTCTCTTACCCTCTTATTTGAGGATTTAGAAGTCTTTCCATATTTGAAGGAAATTCCATTCAACTCTTTTAGTATATCACAACCACTTGGCTGGGTTGGAGGGCTACCAAACTCCATAGAGCCATCGAACATATCTCTTTAAAGTCGATATGGATGGTTCGGTTCTAGCCACCTTCAATGGCCCATGTAACTAAATTTTTTTCCATGCTTTAGCCAAATGGAATGGGTGGAGGTAGTACAACTAGGGCAAGCAACACGACCCTTAGTACTCCAACCAGATAAATTTGCATAAGCAGGAAAATCATTCGTAGTGGAGTGGAGAACTGCCTGCAATGTGAAATGTTCTTTAGCAAAAGCATCATAAGCATCTATGCCATTCCATAGTATATTCAACTCATGTATTAAAGGTTGCAAAAAAAAAAAAATATAATTTCCGGGACCTTTCTCCCTAGGAATAATCATTGACAAGATGAACGATGTTTGTTTCATACACAACCAAGGGGGCAAGTTGTATAGGCTCAATATAACTAGCCAAGTACTATATGTAGTACTCATTGTACGAAAAGGATTAAACCCATCACTTGCAAGTCCAAGCCTAACACTGCAGGGGTCTGAGGCAAACCCTTTATATCGATTATCAAACTCCTTCCAAGCTAAACCATCTGCTGGATGCCTCAATTTTCCATCTCTTGGACGATCAGTGTGATGCCATCTCATATCCTTAGCCATTGTTGCACAAGAATAAATTCTTTTCAATCTTGGAATTAATGGGAAATAATGCAACACTTTGGCAGGCTTTGGCTTCACTGACTTACAAGAATTCAGGTCATCTACTTCTGCATTTGTGGCTTCATTATGTTGAGTCTTATATCGAGAAGTCCTACAAACATTACAAGACTGTTCATTTATTGTTGGACCCTAATATAACATACAATCGTTTGGACATGCATGGATTTTCGCATAACCAAGGCCCAACTCATTTGTCAACTTCTTAAACTCATTTGTGGAAGATGGCAAAGATGTTAAAAATGGAAACACATCCTTCAAAAGTTCTAACAACATGGTGAAAATCTTATTTGACAATCCACCCAAACATTTCAAATGATACAACTGCAAGTTGAATGCTAACTTTGAATATTTGCACCCATTGTAAAGCCTTTCATCACAATCATCCACTACTTTTTGAAATCTAGTACCATTAACATTTGGTAAAGGACTTAGATGTTGTGTATCTGATTGAATATTGTTATGAGTAACATCAACATCTCCATCCCTGCCTTGGTCTGCATCTTCGACCATATTCTCAATGATTTCTGTTTTTCACCGATTTCTCCATTAACATCATCCTGGTCAGTACTTGAGTTTACATAGGCATGTCTTACCACATCCCGAAGCAGTGACCTCAAATCATGTATAGTTTCAGAATTGAGACAAGCTGCACTTGTTTGATCAAATTGAGGCATTCTATTTTCAGAAGTGTCATGCTCTGGTGTCATTTTTTCCCCATGAAACACCCATGTGGTATAACCATGCAAAAACCCATATTTTAGAATATGACTATGAACAGCATCACATGTCCATCTTTTCTCATTACAACATCTCACACACGGACAAGATATTATCCCCTGCACAGCTTTCTCACTTGCAAAATGAATAAAATGTTTGGCCCCTTCCCTATAAGCTTGGTTATGAATAGGTAATTTGATCCAAGTTTTGTCTATTCTGTCAAAAGCATGAAAACTTAATTCTTCATATTTAAAAAAAGATATTATCTCATAAATAAAGGTCGCTACTAGCACTAATGCACAATAAACTTCACAAAGGAGTTGAAACTCATCAGTTCACTGGTATCAATCTCTTATTATTTAGATTGATTAGTAGCTAGTACCATTCATAGAGTAAACTAAATAGAAAACAATAAAACCATCTAAGCATGTCATACCAAAAATTTGTATATGCAAAGCATTGTAATTGTGAGTTTCATCATAAAACATAATTTCATTTTATTAGTCTCTTTCTTTGACTCACTAGCCTATGCATTTATCCCCATCAGATTTAGACTACAAACTGATACTGAGATATAAAGTACCTGAAAACAATTTCAAAATGAACTGTAACTTTAATCTTTCTTCAACCTGCAATGTATGAAATCCTAAGGAACAAATATTAAAATTAGAATAACATTAGCAACATACAACACATACTAAATTATATAATATGATAGCCGAAAGACATGGGGCTAACCTGCCGTATTGAATTGAACAAACCTATAATAGCATTTGATCCTAATAGGGGTTCCTGCACCATGCATATAGGTGTGTACTTTGTCGTCTTTATGAGATTACCTAAAGTTTAGTTACTACTTCAATTTGCTAACTACATTTTCCCCTTTTCGGCAAATTAGGTGTCAAAAGTCACTTTTATTTCTGGTGTTTATTGTAGACTATTGGGATGTGTACTTTCTTCTTGATGACCAACTACTCTATTTGGGATTTAATTAGTTCCATTATTGTCTAGAGACTCTATTTTTCCCTTTTTGGCAGCTTACGTATGACTTATGAGCATGTGTTTAAACATGGTGAGTAACAACTTAAATTAAGAGACTTGATCTACTAATCATATTATAGTAATAGGGTTCGTATTGACAACCAATTTTTGATGATTCCATCATACGAGATATTGTGAAATGTACATTTTGGCATTTTTAAAAGTTGAAATTTATAGAATAATAGGTGACATAATAAATAACTTATGATAATCTCTCCAAAATTTGCCCTCATTAAAGCCCTCTTCAGCATTTGTAGCTGCCAAGCAGCCCATCATCACAAGTACATGATTAGGATTTTTCATGGAATTATTACCTAGCATTAGCCATCATTCTATATCTTGAACCAAAATTATAAACGGAGGGGGAGCAAATATGAACATTACACCTAAAAAATTACCTTAACTTCAGGGTCTCCCCAAATTAGTAATTTTTAGAAATATAAAATCCTACATACAATCTGACAATTTTAATCGTCCATCTTTGTCTAAAACTGATAACCCCTGTGAAGTGCAACTTCATCAATGTTTCTCAACACAATTTAAACAAGTAAGGGTAACAAAATTTTCTTCAGATCTCCAGTGGCCAAAATTACACAATGACACCTCAACTTTTGCTAGAACTATTTAAAGCACCTTCACTATTTGAAAATATTTTATCGGGATCTTAATTTATTTGAAATGATTTTATAGGTCCCTTTTTACTTAAAATGGTGTAACTTCCCTTTTATATAAAGAAAATCATATATAAACACTTTGAAAAAAATTGAATACATAATAAATATTGCAAAACAAATACAAAAAAAAAATAAAAAAAACATGCTGAAAGTTCATATAGAATATAAGTTATACAAGTTATGATATAATTTAAACACTTTGAAAGTTCATATACAAGTTATGATAAAATTATAAATGGAGGGGGAGTAAATATGAACATTACACCTACAAAATTACCTTGAGTTCAGGGTCTCCCCAAATTAATAATTTTTAGAGATATAAAATCCTACATACAATCTGACAATTTTAATTGTCCAATTTTGTCTAAAACTGATAACCCCTGTGAAGTGCAACTTCATCAATGTTTCTCACCACTCAGAGTTGATACCCAACACAATTTAATCTCTCCACCCTCGATTTTTTTCCCTCTTCTTGTCCTGTCACAACCCCTGAATTGTCAATATCCATTGATTCTGCACTAATTAAGTCAAAAACCCTAACAGATGCACTACATGATCATGAAACCAAATCGTGTAGAAGAAGAGAAATTCCAACAGGGTAGTGCATGATTAGTTGGAAATTAATAGCATTCAAGATAACAAAGCCTAAAACCAAAATTAATAACCACTGAAGATGAGATTACCTGGCTAGTTTCCAAATCAGGCAGCAAAGGCAAAGCAGTGAAAGAGTATGTCAATTAAAACCATTGAAGATGACAGAGGAAGGCAGCGACGACTCCCGATCTGTGAACCAGGCAGCAAAGGCTCCTGATGTCTGTCACCGAAGGTAGCTCCTGCAAAATTAGAACCATTCAAGATGAGCGATGGGTCCTGATGTGAGAGAGGAAGGTAGCAAGACTATGAGAAGGCAAATCGATCTGTGTGACTATGGAGGAACGCAGCGAAGGCTCCTCGATCGTCGCTTGTGTGAGCAGCGACGGCTCTTGGTCTGGTGTGTGCGGAAGACTGCGAACGAGGCTTAGAGAGGGACACTGCAATGGCTCCTGGCCTGGTGTGAGAGGAAGCGGCGAACGAGGGTTAGGGATGAAGGAGAAATCGCTCAGACAGGGGAAATGAAAATACAAGCTTAGAGAATGAGGAGATGAACGAGGCTTTTCTAAACATTCTAACCCACCTCATCGAAAATTTTGAGCAACTAAAAGGCATGAAAAGTTCTCCTTTGGCGGTACATTTGGAAATGACCCGCCAGAGGTAAAAATTGGGGCCAGATTTTAGACTTCATTTGCTACTCTTAGTCAGCCGTAGCAAAATTTGAAAGAAGTTGTGCTGAGTTCTTTGAAGCATATTTAAGATTATTTTAATTAAATAGTTAGACTTAAAGGTGTAGCCAATATTTAACTACATTTAACCTATGACTAATGCAAAAAAACCTAAGTCTTTGGTTCTACATTTAAATCAAATGTAACGATATTAGTGTAACTGCTAGAACATTTTGTTATAGTGATATATATATATATATATATATATATATATATATATATATTATATATATATATATATATGTATATATATATGTATATATATATGTATATATATATATATATATATATATATATATCTATATATATATATATATATATATAAAATGGAGCAATGAAAATTAGTTTCAAAAACATAAATAATTTCTTATTATGGGTGAAGAATACATGTAGTAATCGTATAAATAAACTTTATGTTCATATGTGTTAGGCAGAATTTTACATTTGATGTTGTTGTCCTAGCCAATTTGATATATCTATATGTGCACTATCTCGGTTTTAGGCAGTATGTATATATGTATGTATGTATGTACTTGTGTGATCTGGTTATTGTACAGACTTCTTGATCTGGGTAAAGTAAATCTCTGTGTATAATTTATTTGTGTGTTGCTCTTGGTTTATGTGATCTGGTTGTTGTCTTATGAGTGTGGATGACGTTTAAATATTTTTGTGGGCTTGTATGACACTTCTGATGAACCTAAAACTACTTTATTCCCTCCCCCCATGCTCTCTTTCACCCTCATCCAAATGTGTAGTAATCAATAGTGTGAACTGGGTAATTATTATAATGGTACAGGGGTGTTTGTAACCTGTTGGGAAATTGTTGACCCCATCATTATGTAATATAAGGTTTTGATGATAACAAACACAAATGGAGTATACACTTGAGTGTGTTGATCGAATAGGTTCCAAATACTATTTGGAAAGCTTTGAAATTGCTTGATTAACCATGGTCGAAAACAGGTCTTAAGAACAAGTCCTCAGAATAGTTGAATGGCAAAGAACTTAAAGCATATCAAAGACATGGAGTACTTCAGAAACAGCTCAGGAAACAGTTCTGAGTAACATCATAGTAACAGGTCTTAAGAACAGCTCCTCATAACAGCTGAATGGCAAAGAACTCAAAGCGCATCAGAGACATGAAGAACTCTAGGAACAGCCCAGGAAACAGTTCTGAGCAACACTACAGCATTGAAGTAACAAGTCAAGATCCTATAGATGCTGTCCGGTTGATTCAACAAGAGTCTTGGTCCGTTATAAGTTTTATTTTCATAGATTCTTGTTAATATGCCACTTGGAAGAACTCGATTTAACATTACTTTGAATGATTTTTAAGAACACTGTCTCAGATCAGTTCTGGATCAGGGTTCAGACTGTTTTCAAGCCAAAATGATTTTTCACAGTTTTTTCCAAATCTTGGGCTGACGTTTTTGAAATTATTTGAGATAAATTTTCTGGTATCATTAAACCCAGGATAAGTTAATCTTTGGCTTTGAAAATATATTGTGGAGATTTTGAGTCTAACTTTTTAAGGGAAATCTTTTGCAAAATAAATCAAACTCTCATTTTTGGAATATGAATAAGAAGATAGGAAATTTTAGGATTTGGCTACTGAAAATATTAGCCACTTTCCATAATCTTTTTAGGAGCAAAATGATCTTATACTTGTGGCTCAAGCACACAAAAGATCTTGTTGCCCTCTACTATTTAAAAAGCTTCTCCACCTCCACATTGAGACACACACACGGTTTTATACACGACTTTGCACACGATTTCATAAATATTTTTGAGAAAGTTTTTACACGGTTTTTCTAGGGATTTAACTTGTAAATCATATTTTCAGAAAAACCTTCAAAGTGTGTGTGAAAATTGAGTCATCTTCCTTGGCATACTAGGAGCAAAAATTGTATCTTACATTCGCTTAGTTAGAAGCACAAAAGTAAGGTGTTTTTATTCTCTTCTTTCATCAAAGTGAGAGTTGAGTGTGTCCCAGCCTAGGAAGGCTTTGGACGTGTGCAATTCGTCTTGGGGAAACGATTACGTGAGTGTGTCCAAGTCTAGGAGACTAGGACGTAGTGTGTAACTAGTCTAAGGGTAGACAGTTACGTGTGTTGCAATTGTAACAGAGAAGGTTACCTTTGTAATGTGTTTAGCCCGTTTAGTGGAAATGTGTGAAAAATCCTACTGGGGTAGGTTGTGGTTTTCGCCTCGGTTAGGCTCGAGGTGTTTCCACGTAAAAATCTTATATTCTCACTTTTCCACTTATTTCCGCTGCTTTACACTTTCTGAGCACTTTACAAACAGTCCGTCCAAACAAGTTCCAAGCTTGTTCCCAGAAACTGCAAAAATTTACCAACACAATTCACCCCCTCTTGTGTTTGTGTACTCTCAAATCTAACAAGTGGTATCAGAGCAGGTTCTCATCTAAAAGATTAACATCTTGAGAGATCCTAAACATGAGTACACCACATGGCATGCTTGAGGGGCAATCCATAACTCGACCACCATACTTTAATGGTCAACATTATAGTTGGTGGAAGAACCGAATGGAAAACTACATTCAAGCTGAGGACTACGAGTTATGGATGCTTATCAAGAGTGGACCACTCATTCCCACAAAAGTGATCGAAGATGGAAGCAAAGTTCACAAAAAGCCTGAAGAGTTCAATTCCGAAGATTTCAAGATGATGGAAAAGAATGCAAAGGCAAAAAAACTCTTGTATTTTGGTCTTGGTCCTGATGAGTATACTCGCATTTCCGAATGCGAGTCAGCCAAAGAAATCTGGGATGCCTTGCAAGTAGCTCACGAAGGTACAAATTAGGTAAAACAATCGAGAATTGAGCTTCTTATGAGAAAATATGAACTGTTTGAGATGGATGATAAAGAAACGGTGATGGAGATGTACACCCGTTTCACCCATGTCACTAATGAGCTAAAATCATTAGGAAAGTCCTTCGCCACCGAGGAGTTGGTGAGGAAAATCCTACGATTTTTGCCACAGTCATGGGAGGCAAAAAGTCACGGCCATCCAAGAAGCCAAGGATATGAATAAAATCACCTTGGACGAGCTTATTGGTAATCTCCAAACTTATGAGCTTAGAAGAAGCTCTTAAGAGGAGACCAAGAAAGACCGAGGCCTTGCTCTAAAGGCTTTGGAAGAGGATGGTTCGGACCTTGATGAAGAAGAACTGGCCATGATCACCCGAAGATTCAAGAAGTTCTTCAGAAAGGTCAAAGAGAACAACAAAAAGAAGAACCTCAGCAAGCCCAGAAACAATGACCGGGAACAGTTCACTGGATGTTTCAAATGTGGTAAACATGATCACATTGTGAAAAACTACCCCTTGCTGAAAGAGGAACAAGAGCCCGAACAGTCCAGGAAACAGGGCAGAAAACAGGTTGGAAACAGTTCAGCCAGGTGGTTCTCAAGGGCAATGCTCGCGGCTTGGGGAGATTCTACCGAGGACGAGGAAGGGACTGAAGAAGATGAAGCTGTTGTAGCTCTTATGGCCAGAAGTGATTCTGACTCAGACGATGAGCCTATAGACGGCCTAGCCCAGCTTAAGGATAAGGTACGTGGTCTAAATAAAGCACAACTTCAAGAGTTATTATTTACCTTGATGGATGAGTGTGATGATATTAATTCTAAAAATTGCATGTTAAAGGATACATGTTCTGAGCTAAAAAGGGATATTAGAGAATTAGAGCATGAAAACAAAATTCTTAAAAATGAAAAAATTGAAACTGATATGAAGAATATTGTTTTGCATGAAGACCTCAATAAATCCAAAGAGACCTTAAGCATGAAAGAAGAAGCCTTTGTTTCTAACCTTACTAAGCTTGAAAATGAGTCTCTTGAACTGAAACAGAAGGTTGAATCCCTACTTGTTGAGAACAGTAAATTGCTTGAAAAGATAAAATAAGTAGAATCAGACCTTGCTGCAAACAAGCGCTGGAACAGGTCCTCACAGGCACTGAATTGGCTAAACACTCACTGTAACCAGGGCAAAAGAGGATCAGGCTTTGTGACTAAGCGCACTGATTACCCTGTTAATAGAAAATATGTAGGATTACCTGAAAATATTGTTTGTTTTCATTGTGGTAAAATGGGGCATTATCAGTATACTTGTCCTATAAGAAGGTATGCCATGGAAAAGAACTTGATTCATGTAAAACAAATATGGGTTAGAAAAGATGAGATTTGCACTTCTAAAAGAATGGGACCCAAGTGGATCTGGGTTCCCAAAACTAACCCCTAATTTGTTTTGCAGGCAAAAGTGAGGGGGAACAACTGAGCAAACAACTCAGCAAACAACCAATTGTGGTATGTGGATAGCGGTTGTTCACGGCATATGACTGGTGAAAAATCAAACTTCCTCTCACTTACAGCCTCTGATGGAGGGAGTGTGGCATTTGGAAACGGCAAATCAGGGACAATTGTCGGTATAGGTAAGATAGGTGAGTCACTCCCCCATTCAATTGACAATGTATATCTGGTGGATGATTTACAACATAACTTACTCAGCGTGTCCCAACTGTGTGAAAAAGACAAGGTAGTAGTGTTTTCTTCAAAACAATGCTTGGTTGTCAATATCAACACAGGAGATGTTGTGTTGAGGGGGAAGCGACACAAAAATGTGTATAAAGTAAGTATTCTCTCACTTCCCCAAAACAATTTGACTTGTTTAAGTGCTTTAAATAATGATGTCATGCTTTGTCACAAGAGACTAGGCCATGCGAGTCTCTCACTCTTGAATAAACTTGTCACTAAAGACCTAGTAGTCGGCTTACCTTCCATCAAATTCAATGATGACAAGGTATGTGACGCTTGTGCCAAGGGTAAACAAGTCAAAACCTCTTTTAAACTGAAAAATTGTGTTACCACTACCCGGCCCCTTGAGATGCTACATGTGGATTTGTGTGGTCCTATGAGGATCACAAGTCGAGGTGGGAAGAGGTATGCGCTTGTGATAGTGGATGATTACTCTCGTTTCACATGGACCTTGTTTTTGGCTTCTAAAGATGAAACATTTGAAAAATTTCTTGCGTTTCTTAAAAAGGTTGAAAAGAGAGTAGGACACTCATTGGTTTGCCTAAGGTCTGATCATGGTACAGAATTTGAAAATTCAAGCTTTATTGACTATTGTAATGAGCATGGTGTTGATCATAACTTTTCAGCCCCAAGAACACCCCAGCAGAACGGGGTGGTAGAGCGGAAAAATCGTACTCTAGAAGACATGACTAGAACAATGCTTGTTGCTAGTGGTCTTCCGAGAAACTTTTGGGCCGAAGCTTTGAACACATCGTGTTACATTATTACTAGATGCATGATCAGACCCATTCTAAACAAAACTCCTTATGAGCTTCTCAAAGGTAGAAAACCCAATCTTATGCATTTGAGAGTATTTGGTTGTAAATGTTTTGTGTATAATAATGGGAAAGATGCCTTAGGAAAATTTGATCCAAGGAGTGATGAGGCAATGTTTCTTGGGTACTCCTCATACAGTACGACTTACAAAGTGTTTAATAAGCGAACCTTGTGTATTGAGGAGAGTGTGCAAGTGCTTTTTGATGAAACTAACTCTCTAGTTGAGATTGATGCACAGGATGATGAGTTCGAACTGGGCCTTGCTAAGAAAAATTTGTTGCTTACACATGAAGAAGGTAAGTATCCCGAGCATGGATCAGGGCCTGGAGCTGTTTCCTTGAAAGATGGGCAAGGTCTGAACCAAATAGGGGGAAGTATTATTGAACCCAGTTTAGAACAAAACCAGCCTAACACTTCAGGAACAGGCTCCAGAACAGGCTTAGGAACAAGCTCCAAAATAGGCTCGGAAACAGTTCCAGAACCTGTTCCACCGAGTATTCCAGTAAGAGTAGAAAGCGTGTCTGTGGACTTCCTTACTCCATGACCATGGAAGCACCAAAGTTCGCACCCCCTTGATCAAATTTTGTCTGACATTAATACAGGAGTGCAAACAAGATCCAAGCTTAAAAATTTCTATGCTTTTTATGCTCTTCTCTCTAATATTGAGCCTAAAAATGTTAATGAAGCTCTTGCAGATTCAGATTGGGTTACAGTAAGGTTTCTTGGTTGATAGAAAAAAGCACCTCAGGTATGGCTCATTTTCTTGGACCCTGTTTGGTATCTTGGGCAACTAAGAAACAACACTCAGTTGCCATATCCACAGCAGAAGCTGAATATGTTGCAGCTGCTTTCTGTTGTGCTCAACTATTGTGGATAAGGCAACAACTCAAAGATTTTTGTGTTGACACGGGATGCATTCCCACATTTTGTGACAATACAAGTGCAATTAATATTTCCAAAAACCCTTGTCAACATAAAAACATATTGACATTTGTCATCACTTTTTGAGAGACAATGTTGAAAAAGGCTTGGTTTCAGTGAATTTCTGTACCACTAATAAACGAATTGCTGATATTTTCACCAAGACACTGAATAGAGAACAGTTTGAGAAGAACATATTGGAACTGGTTCTGATTAAAATGACGTGAGAATGCCTAATTAACCCCCAATGCTTGTCTAGTTAAAGGGCTTTTCAGGTCAAGCTTGTTAAAATTATTGGTTGCAGTCAAACTTAGTGCTATATTTAGCACATGTGTGGAATACAGCTTGTTGACACTCGTTGAGGTCTGATGATATTGCCCTTATTGTCCTATGTTACTGAACAACTGACCGCAGGAACAAGCACCAAGAACAGGCATGGCCACTGTTTGTCACTTTGTGCGAATCAGGTAGTTAATTCCGTTGTTGAGAATTTTTCTTGAAGCATGCGTGGCTGGGAGACTTAATACTCCTCTTTTTCGGTTGAAAGCCAGTCGACCCTTTAGCTCCCTTGCCCGCTCACTTCACTCAGCAGCCACCGAAAATCTCTCTCTCACCAAAACCCTAATCTCTCAAAACCCAAGCTTCTCTCCACCATCAATGGCGACCTCCGACAGCAGTTCTTTCGCCTCTGAGAAATGCAGCACCACCACCTCTCAAGCTCCAGTCTCAAAGCGCGCGCCCATGGCGTCTCCGCCAACGCCCGCCTCTCTACCCTTGTCGGCGGCTGTAGCACCAGTACAAATCAGAGGTACGGGGTTCAATTCTCTACCCCCTTTGCCTATTTACTCCACAATTTTTGGTTTCCTGAAGCGTCTAAACTTGCGAACGGTGGGGATGAAATTGGGTGATGTTCCTCCTGCATTTGGATGGGATTTGGTATTGTTCGACCCTAACGTGGAACCTACTGGGTCTAAGGGTGTTCTTGAAACAAATGCAGGTCAAGCTGTGTCTGATGATGTTCTTAAAGTAGACACGGCACGATCAGGGCCTGAACCTGTTCCTGAACTGGGTAAAGCCCGAACGGGGTCTGCACCTATTTTCTTTGACAGAATGGATGACCCCATCATAAATTTGGATCGAGTGGAAGACCTTGAGGAGACTAACAGTGATGGGTCTGAGTCAACCATAGAGGTCCTCCAACCTCAGCCCTTCCAGAAAACTAAACCAGCTGAATGGGGGCCTAGACGTCGATTTAAAACCACCACTTCAAAACCTATTCCCACACCTGTTTATAGACCTCGAACCCACAGTTCTGGTTCACTCACTGTTTCTTCTCAGCCAAAAGAAGTACCTGAACCTCCTATTACTAAGCCTCTGCCAAACCTACCAAAGAATCTACCCAGTCTCCATCAGAAAACACCCAAACCAAAAGGAAAGCTGTTTTAGAACAAGTGTCAGAACAGGTGCCTGAAGAATTAGAAACCGAGGAGAATACTTCCAAACAGGTGCCTGCCTCTGCTCCATTGGTGAAGCCTTCCTCCAAAAGAGTCTCATCAAAGAGAAAGGCTGCTTCTAATCAGGAGGTGTCCATAAAAGCCAAGCCTGATGAACCGAAATATAAGAAAGCCAAAACTACCATGCCCACAGTAGACCGAGTAGCTCATTTTCTCCAAAAGAGTGTGGTACGGGGCAAAATTGT
Organism: Carnegiea gigantea; assembly: GCA_029747015.1. Taxonomy (NCBI): domain Eukaryota; kingdom Viridiplantae; phylum Streptophyta; class Magnoliopsida; order Caryophyllales; family Cactaceae; genus Carnegiea; species Carnegiea gigantea. The sequence continues at coordinate 337,913 of JAKOGI010000130.1, read as the reverse complement.
CAAAGTTGCTTATTTTCAGGAACAGGGCCTGGAGATGTCCTTGGATAAGCTTACAGCCTAAGGTTGGCTCGACCTCTTTGCAAACACCCAGAGAGGGTGTTCAGTACCTGATTTAGCTGAATTCTATGCCAACTGTAACGTCACCAACGGAGTGGTGACAAGTATGGTCAATGGGAAGGGGATACGGTTCAATGCTAAGAAATTGGGAGAAATTCTAGGAGTTCCTGCTGAGGGCTTTGGAGTGTATATAAGGGAAAACAAGACAGTACTCGAAGTTAAAAGATTGCTCCAATTGACTCAAAGGTTGAGTCAACAACCAGGGTTGAAAACACCCAGGTCAGTTAAGAAAGGGGAGATGATACCTTGTCACTGGTTGCTCTTCTGGTTTATCATCAAAAACATCATCCCCCGGG
>JAKOGI010000130.1:162500-332500 GCA_029747015.1 Carnegiea gigantea | reverse complement strand
TATTATAGCATTTATTATATAATGATTCCTCATATAGGGCACATTAGATGCAAAATATGTACAAAAGTGGATGTTTCAAGATTAATGTACGCCTCACATATTGAGCCTTCTGAATAAGCCTTATTCTTGACCATTTTCTTTCATAAACCAAAAAACCTACTATACAATTTTCAATATATGTCAGTAAATGTTATATAACCATCATAATATTTTTAAAAATTACGTATTAAATAATAACAACTTACCTTTCAAATGGATACATCCAATGATATTGGATTGGTCCCCCTAGTTTTGCTTTATAAGCCATGTGTATGGGCAAATGCTCCATGGAATTAAAGAAATTAGGAGGAAAGATATGCTCTAATTTGCATAAGGCCACAACAGTATTCCTTCCATCTGGGTCGGTTTATGCTCTCACAACACTGTGGGCATAAATCTCTAAAAGTTGGCTAAGTTCAGTAAGAGGGTTCCATATTTGTTCAGGTAGTGCACTGAATGCAACTAAAAGTAATGACTGTATGAACACATGGCAATCGTGGCTCTTCAAACTACTTATCTTGACTATATCAAAATCAATGCATTTAGTTAAATATGATGAATAATTATCAAGCATTCTCAAATCCTTCACCCATGGGCAAACAACTCTTTTTTACTCCATGGTAAAGGTAAAATTTTCCTTTGGTTTCACAATTTTTGATTAGGCAAATCTTTAAGCTCTAATTCTTTGCGCCTGCAATGTAACTTTAAGTCCATTCCTACCTGACATTGTCCTTTATGCTGCCATTCACATCCGTGACGGTATTCAAAATAGCATCAAACACATTCTTCTCTATATGCATAACTGTTCATTTAGAAATAAGCTTAAATTTATAACGCAAGTGAACGGTTTATAGTCGTGTACTTAAGGTGCCATCCACTGAGAACAAGACTTAGGGTACCCAACTTACTGATTAGATTAAACTACAAGTGAAGGGTAAATTTAAGAGAGATGGAAACAAAAACCAATCAAAATAGTGGTCTAAAATTCAATACGAGAGGTACTTGGGTTGAGGGATTAGTCCTTATTGGCTACTGATTTATGTTAGGCATGGGTTTTCGAACTTAGCTTAATTTATGGGTGATCGTAAGGGGGTGATTGGCTCATTTAGGGCTGTCCAAACTTCCTTTAGAAGAGTAAAGATAACCTTAATCCATAAGCACACCTATTTTCACGGGGGCTTGATGGTTAAGGTTGAAGAAGACCAACTTGCACCTAACAATGCCTTGGGTTATGTTCATACCCAAGGTTTGTTCTCTCTTCTTTTATCCACATAGGATGAATACCTACTTCTCAGTGTGGTTATTTACCCCAAGTATTAGATGGAATGTCCTTTTGGCCATTTCATTGAACACTTGGTGGGTAGAGAGTGAGACCTCTAAATAACTCGAAAATTAAAGCAAGATAAGATTACACAAGCTTACTATGCAATCCTAGCCGCTAATCCCCAACCCAAGTTGAGGAAAACTACTCACTAATCAACATTGTAACAATCCAATAATCACAAACTGGGCATGATGAAACAAACAAAGCAACAACCAAGTAAAGAGGAAAAGAGAGAGAAAGAAGAACAAACGTAGATTAATGGAATGGGGAATGAAAGTCTTCAAAATGTTCAATTAGCAATAGCCCGAGAACACTAATCTTGCCTCAACCCCACATCAAAGGTATAAAGTGTTTAAAGTGCTTTTTACAAAAGGAATTAAGCATAAGCCCGACATTACGCAAAGCAAGGTATTTATTTTCCAAAAATCTGGAAAAGGGCAACGGCCTGGCAATGCCCCTACTACGGCCTGTCATGATAGTGATGTCGAGTGGTTGCCACCCTTGAAATTGAGGGCTTCTCCTGCAGGTAGGCGACGGTTGGCTCTCGACTGTGCAACAGCCATCGCCTGTCATGTGCCCTTAAATTCTCACTTTTTCTTGATCTCTTGCTCCCCTCAGGCCTTTGCATTACAATCTTTACTCTTGTATTACCTTTTTCCTTGTATTCACTGCCCCTCTTCCTTGAATAACTCGAAAAACACCTGTAAAAGTCGAAAAGGTGATTCAAACAAGGCGACGAGCTTAGAGGAGACAAAACTTGTTCAAATCCCTTTAAATCAAAAGAGAATGAAGGGAAACGAACAAAAAAAGGGGTAAGGAATTAATCAAAATTAACGTCTATCAATAACATTAAAATTGTATAGAAGTAAGTTTGTCTTCCAATATGGTAATTCCCAAAATACACATTATTTGGTCCAGTTTTAAACTTATCCAAAACCTTCAATAATAAATGGTCAATTTTGATTCTTCTTAGGAAGGTGTTGCAAAGTTTGCCATATTTGGTCCCCACTTAGTCTAGTAGGAGACTGACTATTTTCAATCTTGTTCTTCTTAAATGCATCCTTATTCATCCCAAATTGATGATCCATGGGCAAAAATTGTCTAATCAAACCATGTTGGTTTCCCTCCGTCATCTAAACGAAAAGTTTTAGAAGAAGGCATACAAATTGGGTAAACTAATTTTCTATGAGTGGTCCACCCATACAGCATACCATAAGCTAAAAGTCAGTGATAGTCCACATCAATGCAACCTTCACTTGAAAATTTTCCTTTCGAGAAATGTCATATATTTGCACACCGTCATTCTATAAGGTTCTCAAATCATTTATCAAAGGATATTGACATACATTTATATTTGCCATGGGATTTTTCAGACCTAAAATAATACAAGTCAAAAACATATAAGGTGGTGTATTCATACACATTTTCAGAGGAAGATTATAAGAAGTTATAATTACTGGCCAATATAAATATTACTTTGCATATTGTGATGAAAATAAGGAGCATTAGCACATAAATCAAGTCTAGCATTCCGTGGTTCAAAAGCAAAATCAAGCTAAGTTTCACCTAAATGTTTCCATACTTTCCCATCCAATGAATAACATAACACTTCAGGATCCTGAGGATTTTCATAATGCCATCTCATGTGGTGAGTAGAACTATGAGATACAAATAACCTTTTAAGCCTAGGAATGATGGGAAGATAATGCATTCTTATGAAAGGAACATCCTTTTGTTTTCTCTTTTTTTGGGACTTATGTACCTTATATCAAGGAGCATCACAAAATTTTCATTATTGTAGATTTGCATCATCTTTGTAATATAACATAAAATAATTAATGCAACAATCTATTTTTATAGAAGTGAGCCCTAATTTTCTCGCTAATTTTTCTGCATTGGAGAACTTAGTCAGCACATATTTGTTAGATAGACATGCTTCTTTCATAAGTTATACAGCTTCATCAAAACAACTTTGGGACATATTGTGCTGAGATTTAACACTCATCAATCTAAAGGCAATAGATAACTCAGAATAATTGATGCAACCATCTGATAATGGACATTATAATGCATGTAATAAGTCACAAAAGCTCTATGCATTTGGATAAGGAGCTTGTAGAACATGTTGATTAAAAGCATCTTCAAGTGTTGTGTGATATGAATCAGTTGGCATATCATGATTTTGGAAAGGAGGACCAGATGAGATATGACGCATGTTAATTTTTTCATCTTCACAGGGTTGAAGTTCCCCATGTGAAGTCCAATACTAATATCCACTAGTAAACCCTTTATATAGGTGAACCTTGACTTCCTCAAGCAGTAGAAATTTTATGTTTTCACACTTTGCACAAGGACATCTATATATTTTCTCTCTCAAATACATAGGGAGATTTCTTGAAAATTTGTCAAAATCATTAACCCTCACCATAAATTCAGCTGTTGCACCATCTCCATTGAGGAAAAGTCTATTAACCATCCACCTACAATGCTTTAGTATTTCCATTCTATGTTTAAGTTAAAATATTATGTCATTAGTTTGTTTATTAAACGAACACTTATAAAAAGGGGTTTAAATAATTGTTCACAAAAATGGTTGAAACAATCATCTTATATGAAAGCATAGTTTTCACACCTAATAACAACTAGATGCATATACAAAACCAAACTCTGAACATGCAAATCCCAACACAACTGCATGACAATTGGTTTAGTTTCACATCATGAAATGCATTATTGGTTGTTGCATTATTGAGAATTACATACCTCTTTAACACAACTTCATGAGCAAAATATTGTAACATTGAGGGACTTATACCACTTAAGTGCAAAATATATGAAGCACATGTACATAATAAAAAATATGAGTAAATATATTGTCAAAATTGGCCCTTGAAATTATATCATCTCTCTTTTAGACAGACAAAAGGAGATAAGAGTAGAGAAAATAATGATCCAATAAAATAGTAAATATATGGTTGAAATGTCGTAAGGGAGGGAAGAAGGTGAGCAAACTATATAGTAGAAGGAACCACAATAGAAAGGAGGGATCAACATATGGAGCTTTTTGGCATGGAATCTTAGAGGAGAGGTTATAAGTTGCATAATTAGGGATAGATCGGTAGAAGAGAAAAAGATATGGGTAGTTTTTAAGAGAGAGAGAGTGCCATGGTTAGTGAAGTAACCGTTTTGTGGAGGATTTGTTAAAATAAAATTAGAATAAATGAAGTAACTACAAAGCTCTAGGTATATACATGTTTTTGCAATTTTATCCCTTTAATTTAAGGTAAGAGAAGGTCAAAATTGGAAAAATAAAAGTTATACACCATATGTCCATCTTAGCTTTATAAACAACATAGATAATCTTTTTTTTTTCATGTTAGAATTTGTTGTCTTTATCACTAATCTAGCCTTATTTTTTAGATTTTTTTATTATTATCATACTACTTTGATTTGCATAACCCATTCTCTTTAATTTAACAACTAAAATTTTAGTTCTATTCTCATATAGTTTTTGCCCCTTCCCATATTCTCCATTAATAATGTACTTTGTAGGTGGAAAAAAAATTATCAAAGTTGGGTGACTAATTTTACAAATTTGGTCATTAAAGAAATTCTCTTTATTTAAAAAGATACCCCACTTTTACGTAATAGCCTATTTTTCATATGAAAAAGGCAGAAGTCTTAATTTTCTCGATGAAAAAAAGTCTTAATAGTGAAATGAATTATTATTGGATACATTACACATATGCAATAGATTAGCAAACAATGTAAGAAGCCCTTGGGTTTGAAACCATAGTTGAAGAACCTTGACCCAGGTTGATATGATCATATCCATATACATGGTACAACACAATAGAGCTTATACTGAAGTTGGAGGCACACGTATTGCCCACAATTCCAAATTGTGCAGAACCTCAAACATTTTTCCTTCCTCATTGATGAGGTATCAATTGCATGGCTTCCACACTCAATTGTTTACATAGACAAAAATATAAATGATTTTTTTTGGCTAGTAGTGTCCATAGAATGTCTATGAATGTAAATTGAGTTTACGTTGTGATTTATGAATGTAGGTTTTTGTAGGGAAAAGTGTGCAGTGAGATGCTTAAAGGCAGGGAAACAATCTGCGGTACTGGTTGATGTGCTGTGACAAAATCAGAAGTGCTTACCATAGGTTTTATTTCATGGATAGTTAGAGCATTGGAGTTTGGCTCTGTGGTGATAATGTCCTCCATCTCCTTGGCTAGGTGATTCTTTCCATAGAAAACTAAAGAACTCAGAATATGTATTTAAAGCAAAACAAATGGATGCTTATTTTCCCAATCCAACCTCATTTTATTTCAGAGCATTAAATACCCCTAACCCAAGCTATTGGCATTTTCTCAAGTTATACATGGGGTTGGGGTCTTCATTCAAATGTCCAATCACACTTCATAGTTCACACTTGTGCATACGTTCCAAATAAGAACCAAAAATTCACTAGCACAATGGCACACCCCATGGATTCTTTTCTAGGTTTGAATTCATCTAGCATAAAATTAACTAAAATGGCAACTAACAGAGCGAGAAAAATCTAGATAATCTTAACATAGACAGATAATCATATATCTTCCAACATATAGAAAATGTTGAATGATGCTATTGCTGATAAAGCTTTTATCATGCAGAAAATCATGTCAAGCAAAAGATAATGCCAACCTTTTAAGCTCAGATGCTTAACTAATTACAGGCAAATGTAGTAATGTGTAACAAAAAAAAGTATTACTCACTATCCATGAAAACTTAAGCAACTAGAAACTAAAGCAACTAGAAAAGATTCAATTCAAAGGCTTAAGAAGAAATATACTACTATCATTTATGCTTAGAATCAAACCTAATAACATTCAAGAACATAAATTGTTTAAGGTTATGGTAAATCTAGGCATCTGATTCCAATTGTAATTTTTATGTCTTGATTTGCTCTTTCTTTTCATTTCTCAGTCTACTGAGAATCTCTTTTCGTTTATTATACCATAGTGGATGAGGATCGTTCCTGTACATGACCTTAGTTCGAAACAAGTTAAAAAGAAGCCACAGTTCTGGACAAAATAAGACTTCCTTTCATTCTCCAGAAACAATATCTATTCTGCCAATAAAGTATTGCGGCCATCACTGCAAAAAGAAGGTTGATATTTGTTGAATATTTCTCTACGTAATAGGTTGTTTTACTTAGGGCCTAATACACGCATAAGGGGTGCAAGCTCAACTGGTCTGGGGCTTAAGTCATCTGTCTTTCTAATATAAAAGGAAGGTCAGTCTATGAGGAAATATAACTGATAGAAAGAAGTCGAGTTTTAAATTTATAACCCCAAGGGCAAGGTTGTATCGTTGAGTACTCGGGTGTCGTCCACTGGGAGTTAGGTTTCAATTACCGGGATTAGGTTGAGTGTTTCAATCTAGTATAACTGAAAGGAGTACGAAAAACAAGCTAAGCTAAGCTAACGAACATAAAAGAAAGGAGCTTGGAATTGCAGTATGACCAATTAATAAGCTAAATAGTTTAGATGAGTTCTCACCTAGCCAACCTATGCCAACAATTAAGATGGTCGGTTGCGCCATGAAAGACTACCCAAATCCTCTCTCGAGGGTCATGGGCTAGTCTAATTGGCCTAACCACTTATTTTCATAGGGTTAGCTCAATTCGACCACAAGGATAGCAGCCCATGGACCTAGTTAGGATCAGGACTATTTTTATGTCCCAACTTGGGCCATTCTCTCTCCCACGCTAGCTAGTTAAGCTCACCTCTCGGCATAAGTCAACTGTCTAAAGATAATAATGAAAGCTCTCTCAAGCATTTCATCGAACATGTAGCGGGCGTGAGAGAAAACTCTAAATTGGAGGTGTAAATTCGGTGCGGTTAGGTCCAATACAATAGTAATTAGTCATCAAATGGATAATTGTGACCTAAGACAACCAAACTAATCAGTAATCATTACAAAAACACAAAAGCCCCAATTTAAAGCTAAGCTAGCAAAGCAATGAAATAAACATGAACAAAGGGGGAAAGAGAAAGAAACTAAACTAATCAAACCAAGCAAATTAAACATGGATTAACAATAAAACTAAATGCTTAACTAAAAAAATCAAACACTAACATTAAACTAACAAAACCTAAACAAGAACAAAATATGAAACTGAGAGAAAGAGAAGAGAAAACTTAGGATTGAATAAATGAAGATGAAATCCATAAGCTTGAATCCACAACCCACCCAAACAAATCCAAATCCTCCTAATCTAATCCCCCTATTGGGGTTTTTATTGGCTAAATCCTAAGCTAAACTACTCTAAAAACCGCGTAAAAATGAACCCGCCCAAAAAGTCCCGAAGTAAGCCCTTTTTATACTCGAGCCGGGAAAATAAAACAGCATGTAGCAGCCAGGGGAGTGACGGTCATTGCCTGGCCGATGGCCAGTTGCCGCCGGCCACAACCGGCGAGCCGTAGGTTGGGTGACTGCCGTAGCCAGCTCCTGGCTGGCGGCTGTGCTGGCTAGGGTGCGCAATGATTGTCGTGCACTCGACTAGCCCCCCGTCGTGCGTTGCTTTGTCATCTTTTATTGTTCCTTTTTGCTCCTTTTCACGGCACTTGCTTCGTTAATCTTATTACCTACAAAAGTAAATAGAATGGTAAAAATTCTAGAAATTATATTATTGTACGAGCTAAAATTAAATAAAAAAAAGGCATGTAAAATACGATAAATTAGCGACTAACAATACCAGAGAAACATCAAGGATTTTCTAGAGTGAATTTTTTGCGCAAAACCTTAGAGCTCTTAGGTTGTAGGTTTGTGAAGGTCCTCCGAATTGTGGTATCCTTCCACAATAGGTAATTCAAACCATGGTTCAATCGTCTTCTACTACAGGATTAAGGTAAATACATTTATGCTTAATTCATTATATTAATTCCTTCATTGGTGTCAGAGCCAATTGGCTTATTTCCTGGTCAGATTACTTGTATGATTTCTTAAAAATCATGTGAAAGAAATTAGGTTTCTATTTCTGTTCATCACAAATAAACTTGAAACTTCATGCCCTTCTCTCATGTGCAAATCCTTGATGAATTTTTGTGAAATTCTTGATTCTGATAAAGCATGATGAAAGCTTTAATTTGATATATTATATGCATGTTTTGGCTGAGTATTTTGGGAGTAATTTTGAATTGAAATTCTAGGTTTCATTGCATTCGAAATCCTAATTTGATTCCATAAATGAATGATTTTGTTCGATTAAATTGAAAATTGATGCATGGAATGCCTTACCGATTCGTTTTCGACCAGAAACACTCAGTATATTAGTCAATTTGATTGAATAAGTACTCAAATTTTGGCAAAGAAGTTGACGCGCGCGTACTTCTTGGGCTTAAGTCGAATAGTAGAGCTTTATTTTGGGTCAAATTTGGACAATTTTTTCCTCAATTGATGTAGAAATCTTGTTTATCTTGTGATTTTGTGTAAAAGCCCTTAATAATTTGATGCAATCTGGCTTAGTTTTGGCTGAATTTAAGCAAACAATATCTGATGAAACCTAAGGTTAGGGTTCATGCGTTGGACTTATTTTTTATCAATTTTAATCAATTTCGGCCATCGAATCATGGAATTGATTATTGGAAGAGATTTATAATGTAAATGGGAGCAAAAACCCTCAAACAATTTCGAAAGAACTACCAGAATGTTGCCGAAATTTGATGCATTATTGCCGAAAATTTCCAGGGTCAGGGTTCATGTTTTGAACTCGATTTTGATCCATATTTGGTAATTTTTCTTCTAATTTCTTTGTGCCTTTAGTTTCCCATGAAGTTCTAAATAAAAGCCCTCTATTATATGCCCCTATCACATTGGACTTTGATCAGAAAAAGGCCAATAACTAGTTGCCGGCTTCAACGATTAAAGTCGAGTTTATAAACTCGATTTTGGTTTTTTCACTCAAAATTTTTCGCAATTGTTGCTCCAAATTAGTCCTAAAATACGCTTAGGAGGAATCTTAACAAGCAATTTGGATCAATTTGAGAGAAAAAGGTGGTTTTTGGCGTCGAGTTGGTCGATGGGTCGCATGACCCGTTTCTCCGTGCCACTGAGTCACTGGCTTGGATGAGAATGGGATCAGCCCCGTCACGTGTACCGCACGTGACTGCCAGAGCTTGGTTCCTTTTTTTGAAAATTTTTTTAAGATAAAAAAATTATTTTTGAAAGTTGACCAAATGTTGACTGTGGTTGACTTGTTGGCTAAAGGGTTGACTAAATTGACCATAAGGGTTAATTTATGCTATATTTTTGAGCTTATGAATTTATATATTTTGATTGAAATTTCTTATGAATTTCTTAAGTATTCTCTTTTTTGTGAGTTTATAGTGCTTGATATCCTTTTTTTTGAGACTGAAGCATTATGTGATTCCTTGAGAATCTTTTTGGAATATTTAATTCCATTGAATTTCACAAGAAAAATCAGCATATTTGTTCAATATCATTGAGGGTATTTTGAGTGAGAATATTATGTGATCATATTTTTTGGCTAATTTGATATATGGTAAGTACGTATATTTGATTAAAATTCATAAAAAGTATGTTGCATATTACGAAAATATATTCATATGTTGTAGCCTTCATATTGCATATAAAATTTATATATGCACCCTCTCCAAATAAGTTGGGTGAAAGCGCATTGAAATTTCTCAAAAACAAAAAAACTTTTGGAGAATTTTGTTAAAATGCAAATTATGCCTAATATGATCAAATTCATTTTCTTATATTTATGGATATGTGTTGAACTTGAGGTCGGCATATCCTCTTCAATTAGAAATTTAAGAATTTCTTTTAGAATATCTCAATTTGTGTTGAACGTCTTGGTAACTTGGAATAAAACGACAAAGTTACTCGCAGTAAAACATTCATTTCTATGACGATGATTGGAACTGTATGTGAACTTTCGACTCTAGGGTCTATGTTTGTGTATATTAACTCTATTAGTTATTGCCAAGTTATGTGGATAAGTGTATGCTAAAACATTAGACGTATGTGTGCTTCTGTATGAATTGTAAAACTTTTGTGTTTTACAAGCATTATGTCAGCTACCCCAATTGCTAGACTTAGGTCCCTCACTATCACATTTGAAAATTATAAAAAGAGCCCATATGTCTCCATGAGGGAGCACTTGAGGCGCATGTCAAACATGCTTAATGAATGGGCTAAAATAGGTTATGAATTGACTGATGAGCGACATGTGCATGCTATGATCCGTTCCTTGCCTAATGATTGAAGTCATTAGAAGATGGCCCTGTCTCGAACTAAGTATATCGTTAGTTTTGAGGACATTAGATGAAGACATGAGCTAGAGGAAAAGCAGTAAGAGGTCATTGAAATGACAGGTACAGAAGTGCACATATCAACCTCTAATTCAAGGAATGGTTCTAAAAGAAGGGCCCAGAGAACAAGATTAGCAAAGCTTAGTCAATAAGGAACTTGAGGATGACCAACAAGGAAAAGAAGAATGTACAAGGAAGAAGGATTTAATGCAAGCTAAGTGCCTAAACTATGACCAAAGGGGTCACCATGCTCGTGATTGCACTGAGTCCGAGAAGGTACTTAGCAATATCTCCTAGTGACTTTTGTGTTGCTTGTTATATTCTTCTTTCTAAAGTTAATCCTATGTGGATTGTAGGTTCAGGAATCCAGACCAAAGAGCTAGGAAGTAATAAGCTTTATTGGGTTTCCAACGGGTTCTTACATGGTTCGATGAGGACACATGTGGAGACAACAACAATGCAGTTGTTGGAGGAATTGGAGCAAGCTAGTTCTGCATAGCAGTCGGTACCCTATCCTATGTGAAAATCTACTTGCGCCTATGATTCATTGGAATAATGTTACTAATCGGTTTTATTTGACTATGTTCGCAGCATTGAAGCCGAGTTAGTTTTCTTTTAAGAAAACCTTTAGTTTTGGTTCTGCTTTATTAGAAATGATTTACTTGTAATAAATTAGACATTTGTTCCATCAATTAAGGTGCTTATTTTTCCGTATTCTTATAATTATGATGATGTGAATTCTTATTTGTCATGCTAGACTAGACCATAAGGGTCAAAAGAACATATATGCAAAAGCTAGCAAAATAAGATTTGTTAACAAATATAAGTGGACTAGCGAACTTGTAAATGTAGTTTGGCATGAAAACCAATAAGAAAACCATTTAATTTTTAAAGGTTGCTAAGAGTCTTATTTCTATTGCAGTTAATTCAGTTGAATATTCACAGTCTAGTGAATGTGAAAATAAGACATAGAGCTTCTATGTTTCATCACATTTCACTTGATTTGGTCTTGTTTACTTGAGCTCAGATGAGTCTGAAGCAATAAGTTGTTTAAAAAGCATGTGATCTTGGTTGAAAATCAAATAAACCTAACAGGTTAAGGCCTGAAAGACAAAATCATTGCCAAACATTTGGTGGCATTATTTTAGTAGATATTGTGATGAAAAGGGACTAGTTTATTGGGTAGCTATCCCTAAAAGTCTACAACAAAATGTTGTTGTGAAGAAAGAAAATAGAATGCTCCTTGATATGTAGGATCAATTATTGTATAAGATTTACGAATCTCCTATTAAGGAGATCTCCCTTGTTGCAATCTATGATCTTGACTTTATACTTATAAAGTAAGTTGCTAGCACTCCATATGAGCTATAGATAAGATCTCAGTCTGAGAGTCTTTAGACCTCATGGGTATATCACCCATGAGCACAACCCCTCCTATGGACATGCCAAAAGGGGAAGGAAGAGCGTCTTTATGGAATACTCTAACCTTAAAATCTTTTTCACTCATTGGGCTATAAGATGATGAGAGTGTAACTAAAACTTAAACAATATCTATCACATTCTAAAGAATGGATTTCCAAAGAAGGGTAAGATAGGTTATCTCTATTAGCTCTCTAAACCAAGCAGATCCCTTTACTCGAGTGGGAGGATTTTAATTGATGATGAATAAGTTTATCATCAAGATCCACCTTCATCATCAAAAGCAAATGAAAGTGATCCTATTCTTGTTTCAAGTGTGAGTAAATTCTATTCTTGTTCCAAGTGGAAGCAAGATTATTATTCTTAATTTAAGTCAGAGTAAAATCGATCCCAAAAGAAATGATATGAGACTATATAAATCTCTACTAAGACATGTTGTGAGGAAGTATTCCCCCAAGCCATTTGGCCAATAAGGTACATGAAACTTTCATGACATGCCAAAGAAGGGTAAGATAGGTCAAGGCTTATCCCTATTAGCTCAAAACCAAATCGAATCTCTTTATTCGGGTGGGAGGTATTTAATTGATGGTGAATAAGTTTGTTATCAAGATCCACCTTCATCATCAAGAGCAAATGAAAGTGATCATGTTCTTGTTCCAAGTGGGAGCAAATTCTATTCTTGTTCCAAGTGGGAGCGAGATCATTGGTCTTGATCTGAGTGGGAGAAAAATCAATTCCCAAAGGAACGATATGAGATTATATGAATCTCTGTTAAGACATAGTTGTCAAGAAGTATTCTTCCATGCCGTTGGGGTAATGAAGTACATGAAACTTTCATGACATTCACATAGAATGGAAATGCGCAAAGATGCCTTTTTCGACTCTTCTAAGGACAAGTGGACCAAGGGAATGGAAATAAAATGGAGTAAATGAAGGTGAACAGTTGGTTGACTGATAAGTGCTTAATGTATACATCATTTTAGGGCTATTTTGCTTCATTTTTAGGATAATTATGTGCTTAATGTTATTATTTATACTCTTATTCTCGATTTATGCTTGGGTATAGTTGTTTGATGATTTTTGGAGGATTTTAGGCTTTTTTATTCAATATTTAACCCTTAATAGATGTATTTTGACCTCCCCCATGGACACCTATGCTCTGCTACGCCGTGAAGTAAGAAAAGAGCAGAAAATTAGTGCCAACTCAGACCACGGTTGGACCGTGGTGCCTGCCACAGACCGTGGTAAGAGGTGAAACCGCTGCCTCTTCATTTTCCTTCAGCTATGTGGCTGAAATCATCCTGGTTTTCTTATAAAAGGCCTCGTTCAAGCCGCAGCAGAGAAGAGAGGATGCATAGCAAGCAAGAATAGCATTAGTTTATCTTTCTCAAATTTTTGTTCTTTTAGTTAGATTCTTAGTTTGGTTATTGTATTAGTGAGAAATCTTGAGTGTGAGTGTTTGATCTTGAGGCGATTTGAAGCCCTTGATTGAAGGCTATTCTCAGTTAAACCCTTTTGCTAAGATTTCATAAAACGTTGGTTAGTTGTTTAATCCTTAATCATGTGTGAGTAGTTTAACTTTTGTCTAGGGATTTAGTAGTTTATGAAAGTGTTATTGGATCATGTTTTAATTTAAAGAATTATGCTTATCTTCATGATTGATTTGATTTCATTCCATCGAGTGGCTTTCATGTTGTGAGTGGATTTTTGGGCAAAGTTTGCTTGCACGCTTGAAACAATCGAGTGAAAAATTAAAAGGTGACATTTGATTGTTGGACTGCTTGATAAACCTAACATAACATCATCTCAAAAGAGAGATTTGTATGTTAGGAGGACATAGAAAGTAATCAAAGATGTTTAGCTTGGATTAAGACCAATTAGTTCAAAAGAATGACTTTTGCTTAGTTTAGGCAAATTTGGTTAAATTTGAAAGAATAGACTAAATTTTTGGATAGATTGCAATTCCTCGAGATTAAGCGGTTAGAGAAAAAGCACATGTTTGTCATTTTGTTTCAATTACTTATCATAACTATATGAATTCCTAGACATATTTTTCCTTGATTGACTTAAAAAATAGTGAATAGAAGTTGTTAAATCGAGCGATTTGAATTAGAATTTTACATAGCACATTCTGATAGATAAGACTCAATAGATTACATTAGTCCCTAAGGAACGATATCTTTTATCTATACTATGACTATCCGTGTGCTTGCGGCAATGGTCATTGACCTTTTTGGACACTAGTTTATTCGAGAACATATCCGTTCTTAAATTGTAAGGCTAATGAGACATTTGACAATAGGCTCAACTTGTTGTAAAAGGGTACCCACAATATGATAGGATCAACTACAAAGAGCTTTTCCCTCTTATTGTTTATGCTATCCTAATTTTACTTTTCTCTGGCTATTATTGGTAGTTTTGACCTAAAGTCACATTACATGGGTGTGTAAATACTAATCTCAAAGGGGTCTAATGAAGTTCCACTAAAAGGATCACAAACATGAGGTTTGTGGACATGTGAGATCAATTGTGACCTCAAAGTCTCTTTAATGGATTAGTATGCTTGTTTTCCTCAGTGTGGTTATCTTTACTTGCTACGTTGTGATTGATACCAAATGGTCCAAAACCAATTTTGCAATCAAGTCATTATATGTGATTGACTTACCAATAGCTAGAAATGAAGTAGAGCTACTAAGTAAGGCAAAAGGTCTTATCATCATCTAACTTTGAGAATATGGGTAAAGTAGCGTATACTCTTGAAACAAAATTTTTGAGAGAATATTCAAAGAGTTTATTATTTTTCCTGAAGAGAATGACATCAAAAGGTTTTTGAATAATCCAATATATACAACTATGACCCTATTAGTTCTCACATCAATAAAGGCTAGGGCTTATAGTAAAATGTGTTCATGCTCTATTAGAAAATGACTTATAAGCAGAACTTTCTTGGTTAAGTGTGGTTAGAAGTCTAATGTATGATATGGTGCATATTAGACACAGTATCTTTATATAGATATCAACTAGACCTGAGACTAGCATAGCTATAAACAAGTAAGTTATGAGGAACCTAAAAGGAACCTCTAGTTATGTGTTTTTGGTCCATAGGCAATAACTTGCATTGAAAGGGATGCAATAGCCTTGACTATGGTAGGTTTAAATGAGAAATAAACCTCAATGGAGTCTTCTAACTTAACAATAGTGCTAAAGTTACAAGAACTAGTCATATTTTGCATTTTATAGAAAGTGTTTATAGCTCTATCCTTAAAAGTATAGGAATCTGTTTGGTTGAAGAGGTACATCGATTATTTGGTTGGTCGACCAAACAGTACTATCCAGTAAAGGTTTACTGTGACAAGTTGTGATCACATTTACCAAGAACCTTAACTATTGTCGTAAGACCAAACAGATTAGACATAAGGTTCAATTTTGTAAATGACATGGTGACACACAAAGATAGTGAATGTAAAGTATTTCCCTACAAAAGAAATAGTTGTAGAGCCAAGAGCTAGCCCTGGTAGGGAGGTGTGCTTGTTGAGCACGTAAAGGCTTAACAGTCTTCACAGATGATAACTATGCCCTGGTATATTGTTCACTAATTGTTTTCCCAACATTTACCAGTGATTTCTAATATTGTGAAACTTAAATAAGTTGTTTTGCATACACGTATTATTAGAATGCTTGAATATGCATTCTTATTCATAGATGCTTGTGTACATTCCCGAATGTGAAAAGCATATCGGGTAGACTTAAGGTTAGCCCTCTCACATGGGTAAACATCTCCATTAATTTGAGTATCGATGGGAGATGAGGCAAGATTTTAAGTAGAATTATCAGAAGGGTAATTATGAGAATTTATTAACTTAAAATCATGAATGTTACCTTAATAATGACAAAAGTTTGTTACAATATATTGGTAAAAATGATTTTACCTAGTCTACCTCGAAAAAGCCAGCTGCCAGTTCAAGTTAATTAGTAGATTTGGGAACTCAATTTGGATAATATGGTGTCCAAATATCACTTGTATAGCATTTTAGTTAGAGAACCAAAAGACATATACTCCATAGGAAAGGAGGAAATGTTGTAGCACATTTTTCATACCATGTGTACCAAAGATGATCAATCGGGTCAATATAAGTTAGATTTCTACTTATAGTTGTGTGAGACCTATAAGGTTATGACCTTATATTTATACCCATATGACTCCAATCAGTGGCTTGAGACTGGATTCAATGTTCGTTATCTGAGTGTGTTGTCAAAGAATCATGAGTGATTCAGTCTAGCAGGACATGTCTGGAAAAATGAGTTGGATTTGACTGAGAGTTTCGTGAGAAGAGGAAGATCATTCATGGGATCTCATTAATTTCTATTCACCGATGTACTAGTTAACACATATGGGTCATAATTGTGAATATGAAATATGATGGTTTGATGAAATCAAAGGGAGACATCTTAATGAGATTGAAATAATCTAGGGTAATTACATACTTCTAACTACTCACGCGTGGTGCTCGATGAGAAGCTATATATTCTTAACAAATGTATAGCATGGATCTCTCACAAGTATACTAGTTGCACGACCTATTTTCCTAGTATGAAGATTGTGCAGAAATAAAAGAAAAATAAGTTCTTCTTAAGGAGGAAATAAGCACTCTCTTCTGTATGAGTGGGAGATGTTGGATTTTGGGTCTAATACACCCATAAGGGGTGCAAGCCCAATAGGCTAACGGCATAAGTCACCTTAGAAACCCTAACCTTTGACTATCCTTCTAATATAAAAGGGAGGTCAATCTATGAGGAAATATACGAGAGAATTATCAAGGGTTCTCTAGAGTGAGTTTTCTGCACAAAACCTTAGGACTTTTAGGCTATGGGATTGTGAAGGTTCTCTGAATCATGAGTTCCTTCCATGACCAGTGATTCAACCCAATTCAGTTGTCTTCCACTACAGGATTAAGGTAAATTCGTCTATGCTTAATTCGTTATATTAATTCCTTCATAGGTGAACTCTTAATTGCTATGCTAATTGACAACATGACCCTCGAAGCTCATTTATAGGTGACGAATTGCATAAAGATCCAAGCTTTGAGTTAGTTACCATTACAAAGCTATTGATGTGGGAAGAATGAGCACCTGCATTGAGGACATTTCACATTTAGCCATAGCTACTAATCCATACATTCAATAAGGATAGACCCAAATCTGGTTAACCCACATGTTAGGCTTGGACTCTTTATCTTACAACAACATACCCAAATCAATCATGGGGCTTCCATTGCAAATAAGGCTAGATTAAAAAAAAAAAAATTACTTGTAGAACAGAACATATCACTTACGTGTGAGAGGCATCGTCACTAGCTAATGGGCAAGCCACTGGCAAAGAGCAAGAAAGAACAGCGGGATAGGGAGAGAAGAAGTGAGGGGCAACTGAAGGTTGGAGTTAGGGATAGTCTATTACTTTGCCAATTTTGTGACCACCAATTAATTTTGATGTGGTCACAAAGGCAGTCTCATTCTTAAAAATAGATGAAAAAATTATATTGGATTTTGAAATATTAAAATTTACTACCGAATTTATAGTGGAGTGAAAATTGATCACAAAGTGTGACTAAATTTCACATTGCTTAACCCTTGGTCAGAAATTTCTCACTACTCGGTATCTATCACAAAATTAGTTGTAAACTGTGACTACTTGTAGGCAGTCACAAAAAAGTAGTCACAAATTTCAGTAGTTCTTATAGTGTTGGCAAAGATATACTACTGCAATGAGACCGCGACAACGACGAGTTGTTGGACAGTAAAGTGAGTAAGAGGAGATGCTAAGTATGAAAATGGAGTGAGATGTAAAAAGACAAACTACAAAGCCTAACGCAAAAGGCAGAGGCACTCACATCTGGATTGGGCTATTGGGTTTAATAAGGCTAACATGGATGACGGAAACCGAAAGGTAGTTTTTTTTTTCAAAAAAATTATTCAGTCCTACAATCCATCTGCCCAACGGTCTAGACTAGGATTGGACCAAAGATCGAATAAATCATATGGTTAGACTGAGGGCCGGATCAAATTTACTTAGTGTAGTCTGATTTTGGGCCAAATAATGAATAACCTTACCTTTGGCTAGTAGGAAGTTAAGCCTTCCTTAGTGGCACATCTCTCATTGATGAAATTGTTGCAAGAAGCAATGCTAGTGGATCAATTCATGGTTTTCTCTTTACGAGCATACTAGGCTGGACTATTTGTTGCATCCGAATGTGTGAATAAGCGTATAGATCAACTTTGTAGGGTATTTCCTTTGACAGATAAATGTTTTGTAGTAGAAGAGCTCCAGTGGCCCAAGAGGAGGTTTGTAAACCTAAGGCTCATGGTGGATTGAGATTTTCAACACGGCTCTTTACAACATAGCAGTAATTAGTAAACGTTTATGGGTTATGTACAATATGAAGGAGACTTATGCTAGTTCTATGCTAGCCAAGAACATTCAGATTGTGCATGTGAGGGCTATCAATTGCAAGAAAAAAGTTATCCCAAAATGCCACGCAGAGATGTTGATTATTTTTTTAAAAAATCCGATGCAATATATATTGATCATGATGTGCAAAGGTTTTGTATATGAGTTAGTGGCTGTAGAATTATATATGGTTCTACTTTGTATAAATCGCCATACTTGGAAATAATAATATTTTCTTTCTACCAAAAAAGAGGGTACATCTAAACCATCCAATGTCTTTTAATTATGATGATGCTTCATATGACAATGGAACATAAATAGTATCTGTATGAAGAAACAAGTACCATAAAAGTATATGACATCTATTATGTAGCCATAGACACATGCAAGATTTGAAATATGTGAGGCTTAAATTAAGTAAAAAATGATATGATTTAACACTATTAAAAATCACATGCATTCTGACTAGAAAAGACAAAATTTCCGCCAAAAGAATGACATTCCGATGGATTTTCGAACAGACAGCAGGCATCGGAATAAGCCCATCGGGAAACTGTTCTGACAGACTCACAAATTCCATCAGAAAATGTTGTGAATTTTTTAATTTTTTTAAAACTAACAATTTCGATAAATTACAACCTATCCATTGGAAATTCAAAATTTATAAAAAAAATTAAAAACATATAATCTAATCAATAACCAACTAATTGATAAAACTCAAAAATTTATAATAATAACTTTATTTTTAGAATCAAAATGAATTAACAAACAAAAACTTAGTTTATTCTGACAACCACTGTATACACTCCTGCTTTTCAACAAATTAATCATGAACAAACTAATTAATAAAAAATTAAATCTTAACAACCATAATACAACTTTATACTTAGTTCATTTGATGTAGTATAAGCCAAATCTAAAAAGTTAGTACCAGTTAAAAGGACAACGAGAGAAAGAAATTACAAATTGAAAGAAAAAAGAAAAGGAGTGGCAGTGGTAAGGTCGCTCCAGCAATGGTCTTAGACGACAATGAAGGTGCCAACTATTTGGTGGCTAGGGTGTGCGGCTACCGGCGATGAAGGAGGAACTCGTGGTGTTGGCAGCGGTGTTTGGTTCAAAATGCGAGGATGAGAAGAACTTTTGGGTGTGGTGGCATAATGAGGACTAAGAAGATGAGGTACTTTGGAGGAGGTGCTTCGAAAGGAAGGATAGCACTACTATCTTCTTCTCTTGCCCTCCAAAATTGCAAAATAGGGTTTCAAATATGAAGCCCTCAATATATAACTTACTTGATGGCAAAATTCTAATAGAAAAATCCATTGGAATTCAAAATTTGAATTCCATTGGAAAGATTTAAAAAAAAAATCTATTGTAATTGAACATCTCGCATAAGTCAAATTTCTGTGAGAATTTCATTGGAAAATTCAAAATACAAAATTTTTGACTTTCCAATAGGATAATTTGTCAGAAACTTTCTTTGAAAGAGTCAAATTTTCATTAGAGATCCATCGGAATCTTACATGCTTCTTATGATATATAGTTCTGTTTGAAATTCCATCAAAAAATGGATTTCGTTCAGATGAAAAGAAACTGAAGTTTCTTTGGAAGCAAAGGAGAAGACAGCAGCTAAGTGTTTCTCAACATACATTCAGATGGAAAAGTGACAGAAGATGATATTCATCATTAAAGGGACTAAGACTCTCATAACAAGTGAGATCATTAATAATAACCGATCGTAGCCTAGCACAATATTTAAGAAAATTTAAAGTACATAAAGAATAATATATTTATTAAAATTAGCTTCTTTATCTGTATGGATAAAATTATTTGCATTTAACAATTTCCAGTCTCCTCAAATGAAATAGAACCCACTCAATCGCGTTGTGGAGAGTAATTATACTCAATCTTTTATGACAATGTAAAATGAAAATAATCTGACACTCATCAACTATCTTGTGTTTATGAATTATTAGTAACAAACATGTGAACAAAAGTTCCATTTCTATTGAAAAATTGTTGATTATATTTAGTTTTGATGATAACAAATCCAAGAGTAACATATTTGTCTAAGTAATGTTGTTCCAAACAAGCTCTCCAAACAGGGCCTAATACACTGTTGTTCCTACACTGCTGTTTGTGATATTTTATTAACTTGGTGGCTAAATGTTGAGAACAAGTCTTAGGAACATGTTCCGAGCTTCAGTGACACAAGATCAGCAAACAACACATATGGTTTAAGTCTTGAGGAACATTCAGCTACACAAGATCACCCAAGGAATCAAGGTGACCAAGGTGTTTTGGAGCAGCATATTCACTCTTGACAAGACAACTAATTCTTACAAGGAGTCTTGGTTAATTTAGTTTTTATCTTTTAGACTCTTGTTAATATGCCAATCTTGAAAGTATCATTTTTAGCACTTCTTGAAAACGGTTTTCGAAAAGTTGCTTTGGGACACCATTTCCAAACAACCCTGCAAATAGGGTGCCTAGGGTGTTCTCAAAAACTACAGCAGCTACATCAGTCTTATCTGGAAATTTGCTTTGGTTGGCTGCCAGATCTAAAAAGATTTGTTTTGAATTTGAAAAAAAAATTGCAAAACCGTTTTTGCTAAAGATTTCTCTTGAAAGATTCTTATCCCTTATTTTTAGGTCTTGATTGAATTTGGGATAAATCAAGATTTTATTCTTTTCAAGCTAGATTACTCGGCCAAGATATTTTAAGAAAATCTTCTCTCCTCTCTTAGCCGTTGGAAATCTTTGGTGAATCTTCTAAGCGACTAAAAATAGAGGATTTTCCCTATCTTTTGAAAAGAATAGCCGTTGGGTTGTGCGTTTAAATATTGAAATTCTCTCTCCCATTTGACAATCCGGTTTTTACAAAGAAGTAAGAGATTTTTAGAGCTGAATTTCAAAGAGAAAAACCGTGAGAAGATTGTGCTTAACTGAGCTTTCAATTTCTTGGCATAATAGGACTTCATTGTACCTTACATCTGCTTAAGTCAGAAGCACCCCAGTAAGGTGTTTTGTACCCCTGTTCTCAGAACAGAAAGTGAGTGAGTGTGTCCTCAGTCGTGTGGACTTTGGACGTGTCCTATCTGGTGAGATTGGACGTGGTGTAACCTGTCTTAGGGAAGAAGGTTACGTGGGTTACAAGTTGTAACAAGGAGTGTTGCTTTTGTAACGTTTTCAGCCCGTTAGTGAAGTGGTTAAATCCTACACGAGGTAGGTCGTGGTTTTTCACACCTCAGTTGGGCTAGAGGTGTTTTCCACGTAAAAATTGTGTGTGCTTTATTTCCGCATTTATTACTTTGAATTTCACTACTGAATCAATTGAGAACAACTACTACAAACAAGGCGTAAGGTTGTTTGTGATTTACAAACAATCTCTGCAATCAAGTGCTACGGTTGTTTGTCAGTTATTAGGCGAAAATCGACCACCATAATTCACCCTCCTCTTGTGGTTGTGTACTCTTGGAATTCAACAAAAATCAATATCATGAAAGCACATAAAGTTTATTATAGTTTTACTCGAAAACCGTAGAAGTCTTTAATACATAAAGAGAATGACTACTTTTGAGGATCCCCAATACATGACTCATACTTTAGATGACATGATCTTATGATCCAACTTTTTCTCTCCCCTCTGCCTCACATCCATATCACACAGATCATCAACTTGGATCACCAATTAACATAATTTCTATGGAGCTCACAAATAAATATATTTAATTGCTTTTCTTTTATCATTTTGTATTGTTATTAACGTTTATTTCATATATTTCTCAAAAAAATAAAGAATTATTTTATGTTAGCAAAATTAATTTAAAAATATCACACAATGCTATTGTAAAATTTATTAATAATGATGCCCTAAATATAATAATTAATGATGATTATTTCCTTTCTTTAAATATAATAATTAGATAGTACATAAGCTCAAATTTTCACCCAAAAAAAATTTTGCCTACTCTAAAAATAA
The DNA here is from genome assembly GCA_029747015.1 of Carnegiea gigantea. Classification (NCBI taxonomy): domain Eukaryota; kingdom Viridiplantae; phylum Streptophyta; class Magnoliopsida; order Caryophyllales; family Cactaceae; genus Carnegiea; species Carnegiea gigantea. Next base: position 309,959 of record JAKOGI010000130.1, on the reverse strand, counting down.
AAAATTAGAAAATATGTGAGCTTGAGTTTCCTAACCAGACCACGTGTATGATGCCTAATCTTCTTCTCCTCCAATGGATCATCCTCGGGGTGTTGTTTTTATGGAATAGTGTTTCTTTTTCTAATGAGCTAGCATAGAAAACAACAAAAAGTAATGGTTTGCAGGTTAGATCGTTTGCGCAAGCAAATGTGAGATCAATTCCCAATAGATCATGCACTTCACTCGATAAGTGGGTTGCATAGGGAGCCAATGGATTGTGATCTAATGACTACAGATGCTCCTAGACCCTATTTGGATTTAAAAAAATATGAAAGAAAGTGTAACACCTCGAGTGTCACTTAAAGCATTTGAAATGGCAATCCAAATCACCAAAGATGCACCTTCCTTTTTGGGTAACCTATTCTTAAGAACTCCATAGTTAAGCATGCTTGCTATAGAGAAATCTTGGGATGGGTGATATCATGAGAAATTTACCAGATAACATGTGAGTGAGGATGAAATATGCTGGAAAGACTTGAAGCGATTTATAGGGCCAATCGGTGATCTTTAAGACATTCTTGATGACTCTTCATTACCCAGGAGAGACCATAACCTTACAGATTGTATCAGAGCCAACCCCAATCATGAGTTATGCTATTAGATGGGAGAGTCATAGGCTATCACCTAGCGAATAAAAGATACTAGGAGTGGACAGTTGATCAAGAAGATCCGTAAGTTGGTCAGTTAGTGAAGCACCACGAGAACGTAGTGCTCTCCAAGTGGGAGTAATTCTAACATCCAAGTATGGCTTAAAGAATTTGAAGTGGCCACTTATATCACCAAAGGTATACCTTCTTTTCCGAGAAATCCACTCTTAAGAACTCTATAGTTAAGTGTGATGTTAAGAAGAAATCTTAAGACGGGTGACCTCCTGGGAAATTGTTTTGGCAGCTAGTGAACGAGGTTAAACACAATGGAAAGGCTTGTGGTGATTCGTTGGACCAGTCAAAGATGCTTAAAGTCGTTTCTGTTAATTATTTATGACCCGAGGAGGGGTCAGGGTGTTCGAGATGTATCAAACTGACCTCCAACCATGAGTTGCCTCAATGGCCAAGAGCACCTTGGACAGTCACCTAGTAGGGTAAAGATACTGAGAGTGGACCGCAGGTCAAGGGGTCTTGTAAGTCAGCCAATTTGTAAGGCACAATAAGGATGTTCGGCTCTTTAAATGAGGGTGAATGTAACACTATGAGTGTTACTTGAAGGATTTGACTATCTATATCATAGAATGTATACCTTCTTTTTTAGGGAGTCTACTCTTAAGAACTCCACAGTTAAGCAAGCTTGCTGCGGAGAAATTTTGGGATGGCTAACCTCCTGTAAAGTTTCTTAGGTAGCTTGTGAGTGAGGAGGAAGAACACTGAAAAGACTTGTGGTGATTTGTGGAGCTAGTCAACTATCTTTAAAATCATTCTTAGTAGCTTTCAATGGCCTAGGAGAGGCCATGGCGTTACAATAAGAGAGACTGCATTATGTCTATTTAGATAGTGGTGTGATTAGAAATTATCAATGTGATTGATGTTTATGCATCTCAAATGCATTTAACCGATGATATTAAGAAATAATTTTGGGAGGATTTGGATATGGTTATTCAGACTGTACCTCAGAGCAAGAATTGCTTCATGGGAGGCGACTTTAATTGGCATATTAGAACAAAAGTAGATGAGTATGACACAACACATAAAGGTTTTGGTTATGGGAAAGAAATAATAGAGGGGCATCATTTCTAGACTTTGTTGTTGCTTATGAATTGATGATTTGTAAATTCCCTTTTTAAGAAGAGGTAGAACGACTTGGTGACCTTTAATAGTGGCATCACAAAGACTTGAATTGACTACTTTCTAACTAGAGTGAACAATGGCAGGTTATGTAAAGATTGTAAAGTGTTGCTAAGTGAATATTTGGGGACCTAATAGATGTTATTGGTGATAGGTGTAGAGCTTTAAAGTTTGAATTAGAAGAAGAGAAGTGTGGGGGATCTTAGAGTTAAATAGTGGAATCTTACTAAGGAGAATGCAACAAAGTTATATAGAAGATTAAAGCAAGAGGGAGTTGGCAACAAGTAGAAGATGTAGATATAATGTGGGAAGCAATCATAGAATGCATTTTGAGGTCGGATAGGGAAATATCAGGCACATCTAGAAGCGCTGGAAGCAAAATGAAAGGATCAAGGTGGCGGAACAAAGATGTAAAGGAGAAAGTCAATAAGAAAAAATATGCATACACTATTTTTATCAATAGTAGGACTGATAAAGAAAAAGAGGTAAATAAAGTTAGGTACAAGTTAACAACAAAAGTAACAAAGAAAGCCATTGTTGTAACTAAAAGCATTGCCTATGAAAGGTTATATTAAAAACTTGAGATTAAGAAAGGCAAGAAGGAGGTATTTGAGCTAGCAAGAGTTAGGGATTGGAGAACAAGAGACTTGGGTAACATAAGGTGCATCAAAGATGAAGATGATAGAGTAAGGGAAGCAAAAATAAAGGAAACATAACAAATGTACTTTTCTAAGCTCTTCTAGTGAAATGCTAGAGAATTCTTAGAGAAGGGAGGAAGGGCTTAGCGAGAGACAACAAGATTATCAACTATGTAACCTTATGAGCGAAGATGAGATTAAAAAGACCTTAAGGAAGATGTCCAATGGAAAGGTTGGGGGACCAGACCAGATTCCTGTGGAATTATAGAAGTCCTTGGGTGAAGAGGGATTACAACGGCTAACAGAGCTATTTAATATTATTTTTAGCACTATTAAGATGCCCCATGAACGGAGGATCAATACAGTCATCCCACTCTACAAGAAGAAGAGTGATATTCAAATTGCAATAATTATAGAGGTATAAAATTATTTAGCTAAACAATAAAGTTATAAGAAAGACAATTCACCTTCTTAGAAGGCTCATAAAATTGTTTAGGGATAGGATAAAGTCTCCACATAGTGTTCATCGAGTTAGAGAAAGCTTATGATAGAGCATTGCATAAAGTGTTATGGAGAAGCTTTGATAAAAAAGGAGTATTGGTGCATATATCCGAGTTATTAAGGATATGTATGAGGGATTAAGGATGAGTGTGAGAACCTCAAAAGGGGATAATAATGAATTCCTATTGACATTGGCCTCCGTTATAGATCAGCTTTAAGCTCATTTCTATTCGCTATTTTTAGGGATGAACTCACCAAAGAGATCCAAGATGAGACACCATGATGTATGTCATTTGCGGATAACATTACTCTTATCTGTGAGACTAGGGATGGAGTTAACTGTTGAACCAATTAATGTGTAAGGTTTTGATGATAACAATCCAAATGTAACAGTCAATATGTTGTGCTTGAGTTGTATGTTGAGATAGGATCCAGAAAATACTCGGAGCAGTTCGAATGAGCGTAGCGCATTGAAGTCGATACATATGTAAGGAGTCCAGCTGATAACAAGAGTCCTAGGCTTAGTATTGGTTTTATTTTTGGATTCTTGTTAATATGCCAATTAGAAGGTTTTTGACTTAGTGCTTGCTTTGAAAGGTTTTTTTCAAGTACTTCAGAACACTGCCTCAGAACAGTTCTGAAAAGTCAAGTTTACAGTGTTTTAACGTCAAAGATAAAAACGAGTTTCAAGATTTTAAAATAATTTTCTTTTTGATTATTGAATTTCTTGAAATAAAGAGGATAAATTTTTCTGTGTTAATTGAGTCTAAAAAGATTTCTTCTTTTAAAGAAAATATTGAGAGATTTCAGTAGTAAAGTCTAAAAAGGTTTCTTTCCTTAAAAAATAATTTTGAAGATCATTGAAAGATTTTATCCTATTCTTTAAGGGAAGGATATCAAGTAGAGAGAGTGTGAGGGGCTTGGCTGCTAAGTTGCTGAGGGGGCGTGGAATTCCCTTTGCCGTACTCTTGTGGCACATGCACCATGCTATTTAAGCCTCCTTTCCCCTCAATGTTTCAAAATATGTTTTCCCAGGGTTAAAAAGTGTCTTTGTGAGTCTGAATCTTTCTGAGAGAAAACCTTCAAAGCGGGTGCTAAAATCGAGTCCACAACTTTGGCATAATAGGGATTGTATTGTACCTTACATTCAGCTTGTTTAGAAACATTCAAGTAAGGTGTTTTTCTTTTTCTCTTTTCCTTCATTGAGATAAGAGAGTGTCCAAGTCTTGGGAGACAGTGGACATGGTTGTAACGAGAGTCTCAGGGTAGGCAAAGTTACGTGGTGTTTGTAACGAAGGTCTGGGGTAAACCAAGTTACGTGTGTGGCTGAGTCATATGTATTACAGCTGTAACAGTTCGCCCGTCTGGTGAAAGTGTGTTTAAATCTTGCAGAGGTAGGTCGTGATTTTTACATCTCAGTTGGGTCAGAGGTGGTTTTCCACGTAAAAATATTGTATCTCCTTTATTATTTTCGCAATTAATTTTATTTTTGCTTTACTCCAAATACGCAGTCGAAACAGTTTTCACAAATGTTCTGAAACAATCGAAAAAAATTATTAGACACAATTCACCCTTCTTCTTGTATCCTTATGCGATCAAATCCAATAAGTGGTATCAGATCAGAGTTCGCAAACCTAGGTTAACACCTTGGTGCACCACAAGGAATTTTGGAGGGTCAATCTGTGACTTAACCACCATACTTCAATAGACAATATTACAACTGGTGGAAGAATCGTATGGAGAATTACATTCAGGCTGATGACTACGAGCTGTGGATGATCATTAAGAATGGTCCCTACATTCTAATGAAGACTGCAGAAGATGGTAAGATTGTTCCTAAGAAATCAAACGAGTTCGACTCGGATGACTTCAAAATGATGGAGAAAAACACTAGAGCCAAGAAGCTACTTTACTTGGCACTTAGACCAGACGAGTACACTCGTATCTCAGAGTGTGAGTCTATAAAGGAGATATTGAATGCCCTCCGCATAGCCCATGAAGGAACCAACCAAGTCAAACAGTCCAAGATAGAACTGCTAATGAGAAAATATGAGCTATTCCAAATTATCGACAAAGAGACTGTGATGGATATGTACACTCATTTTACCTACATCGCCAATGACCTAAAATCGTTAGGAAAATCCTTTACCATCGAAGAATTGGTTAGGAAGATGCTATGGTTTTTACCTCAATCGTAGGAAACAAAAGTTACAGCCACCCAGGAAGCAAAGAAGATGAACGAGATCTCCTTAGAAGAGCTCATTGGGAACCTTCAAACATACGAATTAAGGAAAAGCTCCCAGGTGAAGGAAGAAACGAGGAAAGGCCGAGGCTTTACTCTAAAAGCTTTCGAGAGCGATGATTCAGACTTGGATATTAAAGAGATAGCCATGGTGAAAGCTCAAGAAATTCTTTAAGAAGGCTGGAGGGAACATCAAGAAAGGAAGTATCAGCAAGCCACGGAACAGTGATCATGATCAGCGTTCAGGGTGCTTCAGATGTGGAAAACCCGATCACATTGTAAAGAGCTGCCCCATGCAGAAGGAAGAACAGGGGTCAGAATAGTTCCAAAATCGTGGCAAGAGGCCGCAACAGAGCAGCTCCTCGAGGCATTTCACTAAAGCAATGATGGCAGCCTGGGGTGAAACTTCAGAGGAAAAAGAAGACTCTCAAGAGAAAGAAGTTGTAGAAGCCCTCATGGCCAGAAGTGAGTTCGAATCAAACCTGAAATCGATTGAAAGCTTATCCCAACTCAAGGATAAGGTACATGGTCTTATCAAAGCTAAAGTTATGAAATTATTATTCCTCGCAATGGATGAATGTGAGACAATAACTACTAAAAATTACATGCTTAAAGATGTTTGCTTCAAATTGAAAAAGGATGTTAGAATGCTTGAATGGAATAAACTACAACTTAAACATGTCAATGAAATCCTCAAATGTGAGAAACTTAAGGCAGAGGAAAGGCCCGTGCCCTATTTGAAGACATTGACACGCTTAAGGACATTATGAACACAAGAGAGGAAGTGTTTAACACTGATCTCTCTAGGCTGAAAAGTGAGTCCCTAGGCATGAAACTTAGACTAGAATCCTTGGTGAGTGAAAATAAACCAGCTGCTTAAAAAAAGCTCATAAGGCCGAATCTGACCTCGCTGAGAATAGGCGCTGGAGCAATTCTTCAGAAACGCTTAATTGGCTCAACACTCACCATAGCCGAAACAGGAAGGAGCTGGGTGGATAGGCGTGTTACTAGGCCAGTAAATAAAAAATATGTTGGACTTCAAGAAAATATAATCTGTTTTCAATGTGGAAAAACTAGGCATTATCACTATGTTTGTCCTTTGAGAAAAAGGTTCATGGAGAGAAACTCATTATATATTAAATAAATATGGATTAGAAAAGATGAGTTAACCTCTATGTCAAAGAAAATAAGGCCTAAGTGGATCTGGGTTCTCAAGACTAACACGTAGTTGTTTTGCAGACTAAAGTGAGAGGAGGTAATCAACTATGGTTCTTGGATAGTGGTTGCTCAAGGCACATGATGGGAGACAAATCAAACTTCCTCTTACTTACAGCCTTTAATGGAGGGAGAGTAGCGTTTGGAAACGGAAAGTCTAGGAAAATTATCGGTTTAGGTAAGATAGGTAAATCACTCTCTCACTCTATTCATAATGTATACTTGGTAGATGGTTTACAACATAATTTACTAAGTGTGTCTCAATTATGTAATAGAGATAATCATGTTGGTTTCTCTTCAGATCAATGCTTGATTACCAATATCAAATTTGGTGATGCTGTGTTGAGGGGAAAGCGATACAATAATATGTATAAAGCGTGTGTTCTTTCACTTCCCCAAAATCATTTGACTTGTTTGAGTACTCTTGATAATGATGCTATGCTTTGGCACAAGAGGCTAGGATATGCAAGCCTCTCTCTTTTGAATGAACTAGTTTCTAAAAACCTAGTAGTCGGACTACCTTCCATCAAGTACAATTATGACAAGGTGTGTGATGCTTATGCTAGAGGAAATCAAGTTAGGACTTCTTGCAAGTCAAAGAACTGTGTCAGCACTTCTCGACCTCTTAAACTACTATATGTTCATTTATGTAGTCCTATGAGGATACAATTAGAGGAAGGGAGAGATATGTATTTGTTATAATGGATGATTACTCTTATTTCACTTGGACTCTATTCTTAGCATTGAAGGATGAATTATTTAAAAAGTTTCTTGTGCTTCTTGAGAAAATTGAAAAGAGAGTAGGACACTCATTGGTGAGTCTTAGGTTTGACCACAGCAAAGAATTTGAAAACTCTAGCTTCATTGAATATTGCAACCAACATGGTGTTGATTACAATTTTTCTACCCCTAGAACACCTCAACAAAATGGGGGCATAAAAATCATACTCTAGAAGACATGACTAGGACTATGCTGGTCGCTAGTGGCCTCCCTAGAAACTTTTGGGCAGAAGCATTGAACACATCGTGCTATATTTGCATGATCAGACCCATACTTAACAAGACTCCTTATGAACTTTTCAAAGGACGAAAACTGAATATTATGCATTTGAGGATGTTCGGTTGTAAATGCTATGTGCACAATAATGGGAAGGAACCCTTGGGAAAGTTCGATCCTAGAAGTGATGAAGCCATAATCCTAGGGTACTCCTCACACAGTAAGGCATATAAAGTGTTTAACAAAAGAACCTTGTGTGTTCAGGAGAGTGTGCATGTACTATTTGATGAAACTAACTCCTTGATTGAGCATGATACATAGGAAGAAGAGCTCAAACTTGGTCTTGTGAGAAAAGACCTCTCGCTCACTCAAAGCTCCATGGTAGATAATGGTAAGGCTCGTGAAGGTGAAATAAGTCCTGGATTTGATAGTGTGGAAGGTGAGCAGGGAGCAAACCAGTCAGGGAGAAGCATTGCTGAACCTGAGTTGGAATAGAATCGGCCCACTCAACCCAATCCTTCCCAAACTGATGTGAGAACAGGCTCTAGAACAGATCCAGAACTTGTTTCATCAAGTATCCAGGGGAGATTGGAAAACATGTCTGTGGATCCATTTATTCCATGACCCTGGAAGTATTAGAGTTCGCAACCCCTTGACCAGATTATGTCTGATATTAACACAGGGGTATAAACCATATTCAAACTCAGAAACATTTGTGCCTTCTATGCCTTTTTATCTAATATTGAGCCAAAGAATGTTCATGAAGCTCTTGCAGATTCTGACTGGGTTAATGCTATGCAAGAGGGGCTTCATCAGTTTGAAAGGAACAAGGTTTCACACCTAGGATCACGGACTAAGGACAGATCAATAATTGGCACCAAGTGGGTGTTCAAGAACAAACTAGATGAGTTTGGAACAATCACTCGAAACAAGGTCGGGCTGGTGGTTCAAGGTTACAACCAAGAAGAGGGGATCGATTATGAGGAAATATTTGCACCTATTGTAAGGATCGAGGCCATTCGCATTTTAGTGGCTTTCGCAGCTCACATAGAGATCAAGCTGTACCAAATGGATGCCAAGAGTGCATTTCTCAACGGATATCTTAAGAAAGAGGTGTATGTAAGCCAACCCTCTGATTTTGAAAATCATGATTTCCCTAACCATGTGTTTAAACTTGACAAGACTCTTTGTGGTTTAAAACAAGCTCCTAGAGCTTGATATGAACGCTTGTCAAAATGTCTAATCTATAATAGTTTTCAAAGGGGCAAGGTTGATAATACCTTGTTTCTCAAATCAAAGGGGGAACATTTGTGGATTGTTCAAGTATATGCGATGACATTATATTTAGTGCAACCAACAATGATTTATGTGATAAATTTTTAAAATTGATGAGGAGCGAGTTTGAGATGAGCATGGTAGGCGAGCTTAATTTTTCCTTAGGCTTGCAAATGAAGCAAACCTCAAATGGAACTATGATACATTAACAAAAATATGTCAAGTAGTAAATTAAATGGTTTGAAATGGAATCGACTAAGCCTATAGAGACACTCATTCTCCTTCAACCAGGATGGTTGTGGATGATGGGAGTCCATCAGTTGAGGAGAAATCCTATAGGGGCATGATAGGGTCGCCTTTATACCTAACCACCAGTAGACCAGACATTGTTTTTCGTATTGGTTTGTGTGCCCATTTTCAGTCAAATCTTAAAGGAACACATTTGAAAGTTGTAAAATGAATTTTGAGATATTTAAAACACACCTCAGACTTAGCTTTATGGTATCCTCGAGGGTGCAATTTTGATCTCATTGGGTATACAGATGCGAATTATGCTGGATTCTTGGTTGATAGAAAAAGCACCTCAGGTATGGCTCATTTTCTTGGACTCTGTTTGATCTCTTGGGCAACCAAGAAACAACACTCCGTTGCCATGTCCATAGCAGAAGCTGAGTATATAGCGGCTGCTTCTTGTTGTGCTCAATTGTTGTCGATAAGGCAACAACTCAAGGACTTTTCTGTTAACACGGGATGCATTCCTATAATTTGTGATAACACAAGTGCAATTAACATTGCCAAAAATCTATGTCAACGTAAAAGGACTAAGCATATTGGCATACGTCATCGCTTTTTGAGAGATAATGTTGAAAAGGGCTTGATTCCTATGAGTTTTTGTGCCGCTGATAAACAAATTGCTGATATCTTTACCAAGGCACTAAGTAGAGAGTAGTTTGAAAGGAATAGACTTGAATTGGGTATGATTAAAAGGACTTGAGCATGCTTATATAACTCCCAATGATTGACTAGTTAAGGATCTTTAGGCCAAATAAATTGTTCCAATAGATGCATTCAATTTTCTGTGCTTCTACTGGCATATGTGTGGAATATCACATGCTGACACTCATTGAAGTATAATGACATTGCCCTTAGTGTCCTGAGACACCGAACTGTTAACAGTAAGAACAGGCTCTAAGAGCAGACCTAATCACTATTTGTATCATGTGCTGACCAAGTGGCATTATCAAAAGAATGTTGGAAATCGAAATTCCTTTTGTTACACCTAACCTACAATTTATAGCGTACCTAATGTGTAATGATGTGCTGCATGCAAACATTCTCTCTCCACAACCCTCGATTTTCAGGCCACTCATGTCAAACATTAAAACCCTCCACGCTCTCTCCATAACCCATCCGTCCACTCTCTCTCTCTCTCTCTCTCTCTCTCTCTCTCTCTCTCTCTCTCTTAAAAAACCTGATTTCCCTCTCCTTCCTAAAACCCACTTAAACCCCAACTCCTAATCCTTCCAAATCGTCAAGATGGCAAGAACTCATGGTGGTTGAGAATTCTCCAAGCGCAAGACTTCTTACCCAAGATCACTACAAGAGTAATTATCATGAAAAAAGGGAGGAAATTGGATGAGTACTGAGGGGGCATCACAGGCGCCACCATCGCTGCAAGCGAGCACATTTGCTGTGGAGAACACTCCTTCTCCCTCTTTTTTGATTACTCCTTCTATTTTTGAGTTCTTGAGGAGTTTAGACTTGAAATCAGTGGGTTTGGATTATGATGAAATCCCTAAGGTACAACCAATTACGGGATGGGAGATAGTGGTATATGACCCGGTTGTGGCCGAGTCGAGATTAAGGGGACTTAAGGATGAGTCAGTTGGGCAGTCTAAAGAATTTAATGTTAAGCATGCAGGTAATGAATTTATTATCAAAGATGCTGCAGATAGTGATGAGGATGAACTAATTTTGATGTTGAAAAGAATTGTCCCAACTAAGCCCTAAACAACGACCAGACTATCCCTTAAACGCCAACGAAAAACTACCACTTCACCTAACGTACCTCTAGCTGCACCCCTACTATGACCTCAAACTCGAAGTTCAGGTCCTTCCATTGTACTGCCCTTGCCAGAAGATAGAGTTGAAAGTTCTGTCATGAAGAAGAAACCGGCCCCTAAATCTACCAAAACATCCACCAAAACACCTGCCAAAACACCCACTAAAACACCCATCAAATCAGTTCCATCCAAGAAAGCTACCCAGAAATGGGCTGTCCCAGAACAGGTGTCAGAACTGGCTGAAGAATCTGATGAACCAAAGAAAAAGAAAGTTAGGAAGAACATAACAATTGCTGAGAGATGTGAGCACTTTCTCTAGAAATATGTGGTTCGTGGAAAGGTAGTTCAGGTGTCATACTTTCAGGAACAGGGGCTATGGGTGTTCTCAGAGAAGTTGGAAGCTCAGGGATGGTTGGACCTATTTACAAATACGAAGAGAGGGTGTTCGGTTTCAGACTTGGCTGAATTCTATGCCAACTGTGTTGTCACCAATGGAGTGGTGATGAGCACTGTTAATGGTCATGAAGTACGATTTGATACTAGGGAGCTAGGGGAGTTGCTTGGGGTGTCATCAGAAGGTTTTGATATTTATGTACGTGATGACAAGAGCATACTTGGTGATGAGCAATTATTGAAATTAACCTAGAGACTGGCCCAAAACCCCCATCTGACTATGTCCCGGTCCTTGAGAAAGGAGAAAATGATGCCATTGTATCGATTGTTGTTTTGGTTTATGATTAAGAATATTGTTTCCTGAGGTCAGGGACGCAACCTTGCTGATCCCATGGACATGTGTTACACTAATTTATTGGATCAGGGTGAGCAAATTAACTTACCTGCCATCATAATTAGCCACATTGCAAGACTTACGAACACATCCAAGGATCATGATATGGGGTATGGATTCTTGCTGACTTCAATGTTTGAAAAGCTTAGGATTCCCTTGCAGAAGAGAGTAGGCTTCTAGGTCAGTGATGAAATTAACAACAGTACCCTGATTGGGTGTGGCTTCAAGGTAAAAAGGGCGGCAGTGCAACATCAAAACAGGGGCTCCAAACACCCCTTGGTCCTGTTTTTAGTGAAGCTTCCACATCCAACGCTCATACCATTGACACACTGTTGCAAGATCAGATTACATTAAAGGGGGAAATGGCTGAAGTAAAGCAGGCGCTTACAGAGGAAAAGGCTCTCAATACAAAATAGGGGTGTTCATTAAACGTTCCTGGACCGGACCGGACCGAAGACTGATCGGAACCGGACCGGACCGGACCGGACCGAGGCTATTCGGTCCGATCCTCGGTCCAGTCCATTTCCAGTTTCGATCTTCGGTCCGGTCCGGTCCAGGACCGGTTGGACCGAAACCAGACCGTCGACCGAGTTGAGTTAGATTTTTTTTTTTTGGGGTTTGGCTGACTTATCACTTATGTTTCAGACTGTCGACTGCCCTTCTTCTTCATTCATTTCATTCGCGACCTGAGACCTCACTCCCTCTCCTCTTTCTCTTTCATTCGTTCGTTCCTCTACCTCTCTCACTCGGTCTCCGGCGCCGAGCTCCGGCACTGCGCTGCGTCGGTCCTCGATCTGGTCTGCAGGTGTTGGCGTGTTGCTCTCTCAGCGTCCCTCTCGGCTCTCGATCTGAACTCTCTCTTTTCACTGCGGCACTGCCCTCCCTCTCGACTCGAGTCTGAACTCTAAGGTATAGTTTAGGTTTCTCATTTCTGTCTATATTCTGATTTTGTTGAGATTTTGGGTAGTTTAATTGATTGAATCTGCGAAATTGGTCGAGAGCGGTGAGGCTAGGGTTCGTGTGTTTGTTGGATAGGGTTCTTGTGTTTGTTGGATTCATGCTTTAGGGATTGATTGTGAATTTGTGAATTGTGATATTGTGTTGGAAATTTGGTCATCCATGGCTTCCTGAGAAATTTAGAACTTCAATTAGTTCAATCAGTGTGCAGTGCTGCTCAAGGACCGGTCTGGAGTCAGTTCGGTCCGGTCCAGGACCGACTCCATATCGGTCCGGTCCTCGGTCCAAGGTCTGGCAAATTTTCGGTCTTCGGTCCAGCCGGTCCGGTCCGGTCCTGGACCGATGAACACCCCTAATACAAAACGTCACGAGGATCTGCTGAGTGCCCTTCTTGCCCTCACAGCCAAATTTCCTCCTCCACCTTCCTCTACCTGACTCTGTTCCTTCTTCTACTTCCAACACTATTTTTAAAACACTTGGTTATGTATGTGACTGATAGTAGTTTGTGAATGTTCCTGGATGGTCTATGCATTTATGTGTTTTTGCCTTTGCTTGTTGAATGTGTTACTTGTTTGTGCGTAACTTGAATGGCCAATATTATTACTGTACCGTACACTTGAGTGTATCGCTGTTATTTCCCATATTACCGCTCTAGTGGTGATTGTATCCACACTGGATTTCAGCTTCCGGCCTCCTCATCCTTTTCGATGATGTCAAAAGGGGGAAGATGAATATGACCCCGTTTTAATTGGTTTGCTTAGTTTTAAGTTGACTTCTTAACTCTTACTTTCTCCCTAGTGTGGATTGAATAAATTATTTTGGCACTAATGTATTTTGCCCTGTCATAGATGACGTCTAACAGTCATTTGGTTTGTCATCATCAAAAAGGGGAAAATTGTTGGCGCAATTAATGTGTAAGGTTTTGATGATAACAATCCAAATATACTAGTCAATATATTGTGCTTAAGTTGTGTGTTGAGACAGGATCCGGAAAATACTTGGAGCAGTTCGAATGAGCGTGGAATATCAAAGTCGATACATGTGCAAGGAATCCAACTGATAACAAGAGTCCTAGGCTTAGTATTGGTTTTGTTTTTAGAATCTTGTTAATATGCCAATTAGAAGGTTCTTGACTTAGCGTTTGCTTTGAAATATTTTTTTCAAGTACTTCAAAATACTGTCTCAGAACAGTTCTGAAAAGTCAAATCTGCAGTGTTTTAACATCAAAGATAAAAACTAGTTTTAAGATTTTAAAATAATTTTTGTTTTGACTATCGAATTTCTTGAAATAAGGTGGATAAATTTTTCTGTGTTAATTGAGTCTAAAAAGATTTCTTCTTTTAAAGAAAATATTGAGAGATTTCAGTAGTAAAGTCTAAAAAGGTTTCTTTCCTTAAAAAATAATTTTGAAAGATCTTTGAAAGATTTTATCTTATTCTTTAAAGGAAGGATATCAAGTAGAGAGATTGTGAGGGGTTTGGCTGCTAAGTTGCTGAGAGGGCATGGAATTCCCTTTGCCCTACCCTTGTGGCACATGCACTATGCTATTTAAGCCTCCTGTCCCCTTAACATTTGAAAACAGGTTTTCCAAGGGTTAAAAAGTGTCTTTGTGAGTTTAAATCTTTCTGAGAGAAAACCTTCAAAGCGGGTGCTAGAATCGAGTCTTCAACTTTGGCATAATAGGGATTGTATTGTACCTTACATTCAGCTTGTTTAGAAGCATTCAAGTAAGGTGTTTTTCTGCTTCTCTTTTCCATCATTAAGATAAGAAAGTATCCAACTCTTGGAAGATAGTGGACATGGTTGTGAGAGAGTATCGGGGTACACTAAATTACGTGGTGTTTGTAACGAAGGTCTGGGGTAGATCAAGTTACGTGTGTGACTGAGTCACGTGTGTTACAGTTGTAACGTATTCAGCCCGTCTAGTAAAAGTGTGTTGAAATCCTACAGAGGTAAGTCGTAGTTTTTACACCTCAGTTGGGCCAAAGGTGGTTTTCTACGTAAAAATATTGTGTCTCCTTTGTTATTTTCGCAATTAGTTTTGTTTCTGCTTCACTCCAAACACGCAGTTCAAACAGTTTTCACGAGTGTTCTGAAACAATCGAAAAAAAATTGATAGACACAATTCACCCCCTTCTTGTGTCCTTGTACGATCAAATCCAACATTAACAATAAGTTAGAGTGATAAAGACATACCCTGGATTCGGAGGTTTTAAATTAAGTATTTGAAAAGTAAATACCTAAAATGTGGTTTCAGTGGAGGGAAAGAGGGCGGTGGAGAAATCAACATTGATGAGGTCAAAAGACCAAGGGTCAATAGTTTAAATGCTTGGCTCGATCATCCAAAAGATAGATGATATTGACAACAATATTAACGAGCGTATGGAGAAAATGAAAAAATGCTTCAAGAATCCTGTATGATTAGAATATTCATGTAGGATTTAAAGACAAACTTTATCGTATGATATTAAGACTAGCATTGCTATGTGGTTCGTTGTGTTGGCACCCTTAGAAGAAAAGATGAGAGAGACTATACTCAAATGGTTTGATCATATGAAGAGAAGGAGTGTGAATGCACATGTGAAGACATATGAGATGATTACACTTTCGGAATGCGGAAAAGGTAGAAGATGATCAAAGAAGAGCTTGAATGAGGTGGTTAAATATGGTTTGAAATTTTTAGGGCTGATAGAGGGCATGACTCAGGATAAAACTCTATGGATGTCTAGGATTAAGTACTGAACCATAGGTAACTAGCTTCTTGGCATTAGTTTGGCTACTTAATGGTAGGAAATTTTGTTGTGTTGCAATGGCCATTTTCCTATTTCACACTTGCCGTATTTTTGTATACTAGTAGTATCCTCATCTTATCAGAGTTACTATTTTCCTACCTCTGATTGTTAAAATATAATACTTACCTCTACTATATTATCTTTATATTTTTTATTATACGTAGTTAGTGCCAGTTGATTTTAGTGTTTCATATTTACATTCCTTTTTGTCTGTCATAAGTTTCAACTTCTTAAATATTTTCACTTTTTTTTTATGTTGGTCTCTTGAAATTGGTCTTTTAAGAGGCTGAGATATCTGTAGAGATAAGGTTGCATACACCTGAATCTTCTCAAATCCCGGAAAAAGGGGATGCACACTGGGAGTTATTGTTGATGTCGTCTGAAATCAAACATAAAAAATAAATTGCTTTCCCCTTTTTTGTTTTTCTCTCCTCCTAATTTTCCCTAATCAAATAAAGCTTTAAGGTCGTGCAATAGGTAGCAACTAAAATAAAGAATGTGCGTCATAGTAGGCCCTTGGTAGAATGCTCATATTGATTTGCTATTCAGCTCATGTGTACACTGCGGATCTATGCAATCTATGTCAATACTTCGTTCATTAGGTGTCTATGAAATCAAATGAAATCAAACTATTCAGGTTTAACTACTAACCAACTCTAGCCCATAATATGATGAGTTGATGACAAAATTCTCTTGGAGTAGAGAAAGAGAATCAACAGGCTTTTGGGTAATTATTTCATAGAATATGCCTTTGCATGGATCTAATTTAGTTTATGCGTTCTCTTTTCTGAGTCCATTACTAGTCTCATGCAGGATTCTAGTGGATGGATCACTTAACTTTAAAAAAACAAAATCATGCCATACGCTAAGAGTCAATGCATTGTTAGTTGCGCTGGATGATGGGAGGATACAAATACTAGAACTAGATTCAATATAGGCCATAATTTATCACTATTCTCTTCAGTTTATTTTTTGTAGAATAATTTCAGATAAGTTCAGTATGATATAAGTTCATAATACGTTTAACAAATAAGTGTAGAATAAGTTTAGCATTCAACAAATAAGTTTAGAATAATTTCAGTAAATAAGTGTAGAAATATATTCAGAATAAGTTCAGAATAAATTCAACAAATAAATTTATAAAAAGTTTTAAACAAGTTCAATAAATAAGTTGTGAATAAGTTCTACAAATAGATGTTTATGAAGTTCATAATAAGTTCCAAGAAGTTTAATTCAAAGTAAGTTCAGTCAAAATAATCTGATGAAGAAAACAATGCCTAACTCTTGGTGTCCTCATTGGAGGAATAGGCGAGATAGCAACAGAGACAATGTTAATTAGTAGCAAAGACAATTAATTACAAAGAAGCGCTCTATGCGCAAAAAAAAAAAAAAAAAAAAAAAAAAATACAGCAACTTAGTGTAAAAATATTAAATTGGACCCTAATTTCTAAGTATTGTGATTTCCATACCAGAAAATGATAAAAATATAACACACCAAAATGTTTAATTAGCATTCTGAAATTAAAAAAAAAAAAGTATCATGAGGTGCCATCTGTTTTACAAAAATATTTTAAGGGTCCTCCGATAATAAACTATAAGATGCCTTATAACTTATGGAAACTATTTTAAGGTTGATGAAATAGTGTCCTTGTTGAGATAAAATAATAAACAATTTTAATTAAAAATAACTTCAAAAATTTAAAGACAATGCCATACCCACCCGACTATCCACTCCTATCCTCACTTATCCCATAGACAACCATTAATGACCCTATGAATTTTTGAAAATGTCTTCCGCATTGTAAGTTTAAAACTGAAATATTTCAAGTAAAATAAAATATTATTCAAAGATAATGAAAAAATTATGAAAAAAAAGATGAAACTAAAAGAAATTTCTTTTTTTTTTCAAAAACTCAAATACGTATTTATATTTTTAAATGTTTTATTTTTTTAAATTTTTAATTTTTACAAAATTAAAACTATTGATTAAAAAAGGTAAAATTCAATTCATTGTTGCTCGCACCCCGGTGACCTCCTCCACTTGCACTAAATGCTAATGATCGAACTTAATCCATAATCGATTTCATTAGCCAGAGTAAACTCCCATCATCTTCTAACGGATGTTCATAATTAAAAAAAGGTAGCGCTCTTAAGTTGTATTTTTAAGTTGAAAGGGAACTTTAAATAGTTTTCATTAAATAATTCTCAAATTATATGGCCATTAAAATACTTTACGTATAATAGAGGATACCCAGAATAAGCATTTGAATAGAAACCTCAAAATTACTCAACTCAAAAGTTATGACTCATTGGCTTCTCCAAGGGGGGAAAAAACACACATTATGATTCATTACATATATATTTATTAAATATGTGCTAACAAATTTCAATATATTTATTATATACCTGTGAGTTTATACTCCTAAATACATGTGGACAAAAAAATACCAACAAGGACACTAATTAATATCCAAAAAAACTAAAAACAAAAATAAAACAAAACTGCCACTTCCTCCACTACCCATAACCGTCGCAGTTCCATCCCCTGATTTCAATTCACCATCACTCCTCCAACTACATGAATTCTACCTCACCTCTGTTTCTTCCACCATCAAAGTGAGAGCAAAATTCCCAGAGCAGCAAAAATACATAATATCAAACAAAAATCTCCACTTTCAAGAGGGACCAACGCGAACAGGAAAATCTCGTGCGTCAAACGTGAACCATCAACCATGGCAGATGCAGAGAAACGCATGCAAGCTACAGATGCTACTGACCCATTAATGACAACAGCAGAAGAAAATCTGGAGTTATCCTTACATATAAGAGGAAATCCTGATAAGTTATTATGCGATTTGTGTTGAAAGTTTTGAAAGAAACTACAAAATTGGAGGTTAAAATCCTTGAATGATGGGGTATGGAGATGTCTTGTGAGTGGACAACTGTTAATGAACCAAAAAAACATGGAAAAAATTAATGAAATAGGGCAAGTCTGAATTTTGAAAGTACAAACACCTTTGGATGTTGGTTGTCTTGGTTTAGGGGGAATATTGCAAACATGAATTGGTTAAAACCAAAGTGAACGACAATCACAACACTAGTGAACAAACCCTAAGTAGCTGTGAAGTCATTGAGCAAAAAATTTAAAAATGAGTGACAGTGAACAATATTGAATAAAAAGTGAACAACAAAAAGAAATCCTAAGTAGATTATGATATGATATATTATGCTATGCTAAAAACAAGTTATATATATGACACCAACTGTGTATTGCAGAACATTCATCAATGAAGTTGAGAGACAAGGAAAATTCATCCTCATAGTGCATTCTAACATGTGTGAGTGAAAACTAAAGTGAACAATATTCAATAATTCAGTGAACCGACCCAAAAAACTAGTGAACATGTATTTAAATTTGAGTGCAGTTATATGCTGAATTTAATTCTAATTCAAAATATGTTCTACAATGAACTGTACTCAATATATCAGTGAACTACCTGTGGAAGAGTGAATGTATTAGGGATATTATTTTTGTTGTCAATTTTGCAGTTAGAGACACATTTGGAGGTTTAGTTGCTTGATTGTAGCGGGGAATGAGGTTTCTTATCAGTTGTAGGTTGGAATTGTTTTGCCTTCTTTGTTGTACTGGTTTCTTATCGGCTGTAAATTTATTAAATTTCAACCTCGCAGTGTCTGCAAACATGTGTTTGTCAAAACTAAAGTGAACAATATTCAATAATTCAGTGAACGAATCCATAGAAACTAGTGAACTTGTGTTTAATTTTGAGTGCAGTTTTATACTGAGTTTAGTTCCAATTTCCAACAGGTTAAACAATGAACAATATTCATCAAGTCCGTGAACAAAAACAAAGTACATAGTAATGACAATCTATTTTAAATTCATTATTTCTGCCAGTGGTAGAATGTCATTGTTGCCCCCTAACCTATAAAGACCTCACCTTATAACAAACTTGCACTTAATGGTGAAAATTCTCACTCAGTTTATGAACAACCTTAAGTTATATAGTGAACAATATAAAGACACATAATGAACATACTCAATGTTTTATCTGTTCACCTTGTATTTCAAATTTGGTTGTTCTAAAACTTCATTTGGATCGTATTTAAGCACATAATTGTTCCACTTTCATTTCACTAATAGTGTTTAGATTGTGCATTCATCTTTACTAATAAATTATAGTAAATTTATTTGTGAATTTAACATTATACATCATATTTGGAATTAATGTCTATGAAGTTGTTCATTGAGCAAGAGAAATTTATTTATGAGATATGTAGAGGTTATTCATTAATCTCAGAGAAATTGTTCATTGTATAATACTGAGGTTGTTCACTGGTCCATGGCTAGTTTGTTTTCAATGTGTGACAATAATAATTTGTTAAGATAAAGATTATTTACTGAGACTATGCAATTTATTCATTATGTATGTTAAACTTGTTCATTAAACCTTAACTTCCTCTTTTTTCGAAGACCAAATGATGTTCCAGCAGAGTAGAACACCAAAGATTACAAATAGCAGCCGATAGATGCCTCCCAAATGGCAGCAATAGCAAAAGGACTATGACAATTTGGATTGATTTTTTTTGGGGGGGGGCTATATAATGTAAATAGTCAATTAAACAATATGAGAGGATTTTGGTTTAGGATAATATTTTATGATTGCTATTTTTTGGATTAAGTGTTGGCTGACTCTATATAAGCATGTATTTGCAGATCATGTACATATACATTTTTGAATTTGCTTGATGAAAATATGAAAGTTGTGAAACTCGCTCGTTCATCAAATGGATGTTGTTTATCTATCAGCTTTTATATTGGACATGCGTGCATAAGTAGCGTGTACTAACTACTAAGTCAAATTTTACAAAGAATGAATATGATTAACATGATGAACAAATTAAATTCTCATAATGAACAACCTTCAATAATCCAACAAATAAACCAAATATTTTGCAGTGAACAACCACGAGTTAATGAACACACCAAGGTTTGTTAGTGAACAATCTTGAGTGACTTAAGTGACAATAATTTTTTCTTCATAAACTAATTATTTTACATGTAACAACCTCTAGTCAGTTTATGAACAAATCAATTTTTGTAAGTGAACAACCTTGAGTGATTTTTTTTTGGGGATGAGTAACAACCTTGAATGAATTGAGTAATAATAAATTTTTTTGCCCCTAAACTGAAGATTTTAGAGTGAACAACTTTGAGTGAATTAATGAACACATTGGTTATTATTAGTGAACAACCTTGAACACTTGAGTGATACTAATTAATATTTTTTCAAGATTTTTTTTCTTGAAAAAATATGATTAAGAGAAAAGCTAAATACCCAAAAAAAAAAAAAAAAGAAAGAACCTTGAGTGACGGAAGCAGTAACAACCTCTTTTCTTCAATTCACTATATATGCAAACTTTATTCACCCCTTTTATTCAATGTAAAAATGCTCATTTTATTAACTTGAATCTTTGTACATTCCAATTTATTCGTCATATAAGATATTAAACCATAAACAAATTGTCACCTTGAGTGAACAACCTTATGACAGATAATGAACAAATATTTCACTCTTAGTGAATATTATCGAGACATACAGCAGTCCCTAGCTTCTGTGCAATTCTCTTTCAACTGTGAAAATTTTTTAAAAAAATTGAAAATTGGTCTGATAATTGAAGGGAAAAAAGTGTCAGTTTTTTTTTAAGAAAAAAAGAAGGGTGAAAAACGGTTAGTGAAAATAGTGGGTGGTTAGATTGGGCTGTGTGAATAACTGATACTGAAAAAAAAAAAGATTGACATGACATGAATACATGGTGCTGACATGGACTTGGAAGTATAAACTTTCATGTGTATATAATAATTTGCAAACAAATTTGGACAATTTTAGAATTCTGTTTTTCTTTTTCATTTTTTTTTCAAATTTTCCCCTTTTAATTTTATTCTCAGCAGTCACCACTCAAACACAAGAAGTACAGCAATAATTCAAATGTTAGCAGCCGCCGTTGCCCCACAAGTTTGCTTAATGGAATGAGAAGAGTTGAAAAACCACAAAGGAAAAACACCTCCCCCCCCCCCCCCCCCCCCCGGCCCAAAAAAAAAAAAAAAAAAAAACACACACAGAGAGAGGGAAACCGTGTATACTGTTGAGGCTGATACAATTCTCCTCTGAAAAAGCTTCCAGCTAAGAAATGACGCGTGGGCCCTTTTTTTTTCCTTTTAAATATATTTTTGCTTACGATCCCACTGGGAAACCATTTACCTTAAAAAAAAAAAAAAAAATAGCGGAAGAGTCAACAGTTATCATGTGGTGGTCCCCCCTGAGAACTGAATACCCAAGTGAAAATGTCAACCAATTTTCTCTTTTCCACGTTTGCCTCAAAATCTTGACTTAATAATCCCTAAAAATAAGCATCATTATCAAAATTAATAACAAATCCGCAGTTTAATTACTCCTTACTTAAAGAAATAATTATTTCATTTATTTCCACCGTCCACATCCATTCATTAATTTGCTTCACAATCTAGCTACCTCCCATCCGTTTTTTTTGTAGCTTTCCTTCCTCCTCTTCAGCAATAACTAGGCAAAGTTATCAATAATCTGAAAGCTCAAGCAACGTAAAAGCTCATTGTCCTCCAACTTTTTGGGATTTAAAGTTTGGTGGCCTCGTTCAGATAACAATGGTGATATGTCATAACGGTGATATGTCATCCTGTAATATCCTGATTCTCCAAGTGTTTTTGGATAGATTTGTTAAGTCAATATTTTGTTTTGTTAACGTTGTCTTGTAAATAACATAAACTCTCGAGGAAAGTTTAGATTAGATTCAGTTAGTGCTCCTCATACTGCTCACCTGCTTGCAGTGCATTGTATTTTTCACTACTAATAGGGTACTATATAGATCATGGACTGGTTTTGAAGAGGGCTAAGAATCTTTCCTGGTTGCTAGCGTATTCTGGGCTGATTGGTCCGACAGCTCTTGATCCATCACTGGGTATATAGTCTTCTTGGGTCCCACTTTGATTTTCAAGTACTACTCCAAAAAGCAGCGAGATGTATTTAATCCTTTCCCCAATTAGTTGAGTACAATGCAATTGCTTACGCTCTTGTCGAGACACTTTGACTATGATACCTTCTTTTTTTTTTTTTTTTTTTTTGGGTGTGATAATAGGTATCCTATCTTGTTATTGAGTTGGATAGTCATTTGTGCTCCTATCAAGGTTATGCATGATAAATAATATCTCGATCACATACATCATTGTCAATCCTTTTCTTCATGGTTGCAGTAGGCATTTCAATATTAACTATCACGTTGTACAGAAGCATGTTTCTCATGGTGATCTTGTCGTTCACCATGTTTCAACCCATATCTCCTAGTAGAAATTTTTACCAAGCCCTTATCTAGCACTTGGTTTTTACTTTTAAAGGTCAATATGCCTGTGCATCTACCCCTACAGATTGAGGGGTGTATTAGAGTATACTATAAGGATATTTTCATAATTATGTACTGAAGATGTAGATTATAAATATGAAGTTAGTAGAGTCTTTCATTGCCTAAACTCTATTACACTTGGATTTACTTTGGGTCAGGAGTTAAATTGGATTAGTCTATCTGAGACATCGAAGATCAAGCATGTATACGGGTCCAAGTCATTTAATTAGGCTTCAAAACTCAAGTCACTTTTGTCACATGCAACTTGGAAAACAAAAATCTACCCATCTTAAGAGATTGATCCACATCGAATAAGGTTACTTGGGAGGGTTCATTTAAGTTATAAACTCACTAAAAGGACTTATATAAATAGTCACATAAAATCATTCGAACTTTTTTTTTGGGGGCACCATGCCCTGAGGTGTTGCATAAAACTAACTTTGTGCTCCCGCTATTTGATCGAGATTCAAAGCCTAATGGCTTCATTTTGTAACAATAATTATGATAAGTCCCTTGCCATATAGAAATTTTTTGTAAAATTTTTATATCATATATTGAAAGGTGATCATTGAAGCAAACCAAGCAACAGATGTGTGTGTGGATCTAGCATTAGTAGTCAAGTTGTTCGTGATTTGTCAGGGGGGAGATTTTTAAAACTCCCGTGGTAGTCAGCTTGTAGAGAACCAAATTTAACAATGGACGTTGGGTTTGCAAGGACTTTTAAAATCTCTTCTTGGATCTAACAGCATCCACTAGGAACAATTATTTTTACGAAAATAGGAAAAAATATCGAGAGACTGATATTGATTATTGATCCTAAAACTACTCGATCGTTATCAATAAATATATCATATTCTAAGGATCATTGAAAAGAAATCAAGTAGATCTAAAGGTTTCCATTAAATATAAAGAAACAAATGAGAATTGAAGGATAGTTGACATGTATGATTTGAAAATTAAAGCTTTTTTAGGTTATTAGGAGAAGAGAAAACAAAAGAAATATATATCTTTCACAGAGAGATAAAAAAGAGACAAAGAGATCACATTGTATGGCATACTTTGACCAAGGTTTTGGTGCAAAAAGAACATGAAAATTAGACAGCATCATGCATACCGATTAAGTTGGCATAGGATGATGCTTAATGTGCCTACCTAAGTTTATATTTTCAAAACCTTTGATTATTGATATAGAAGGGATCTAGAACTAATTACCCCAAAGCAATTCTAACGATTTTATGTATTAATTTGATTGACATTCTTAATATAGTTTTAAATGGGCGAGCACTAGTTGAACAAATGTTGCTAACCCATCCAAGATCTGTGGATTATGAAGACACGTGGCTCAAAAAGCTTGATGCACATATGTTTTTTGTATTTTTCTAGACTAGATAAACATAGCCAATCAAGTTCTAGGTCAGCCAGACTGATAACCAAAATAGCTAATATCCTGCTGTAGTGTTTGAATTGAATCAGATGGTAGGCTGACATGTTACCCCTCCTTGATGCTACTTGTAGTACGTACAGTTTGTTTTTCATCAACTTTTTCTTCATTAATTTGGGTTGGCTCACATGCTCAAATGACAAAACCCCACGTACTCCCGCATGCTCTGCACGCCCTCACCCCCTTCCAGGAAAAAAGGGGGGGGGGGGGGGGGCATAAATGTGTAGTGGCATCATTATGAGGTGTGTTTTGACAAAATTATCTTCTAGATCAGTTTCAGGAAAACAAAAAAGAAACATTTGTCTGACACACTAATTGTGGGACCACATGGGGATGAGAGAGTGCCTAGGTTAAGATCTCCAATCAATTTATTTCGTGAGAAAAAAAGAAAACAAGAATGTCAATATAGAAAAATTTATTGTTAAATCAATAGAAAATTTAAACCGATAGTTGAAAGTTTAGAAATATATTATATACTTCAACATACACTCTCATGCGAATTTCTTTTGCGTATGAAACGTCGTTGTCGCAAATGGTTTTTTAATCTTACACAATAAATCAATATGAAAACAAAACGTATTCAAATATAAGATTTCTTACTCTAAAAGACTCTAATACTATATTCATTAACTATCTCAACCAAACTAATTGACAATAGGTAGAGTGACTCACTTGTACTCATATCAATTACTAGTTTGTCTTAGACCCCATTTTTATAAAATCTATCATTTATGTTTACAGCCTTTTTTTGTGCAGATTTATGTTTACCTTTTGAACAAGTTCTACAATTGTTTTAAGTTAAACTAAAATAGTATAAAATGAAATAAAATAATGGTATAAAATAAAATATCTCTTTACAATTTACTGTACTTTCTTTTTATAGAGTAGTATATATTTTCCATATTACTATTTAACATAATTAACCTCTCTGTAATTTGAGAGGAAGATTGTTACATGTAATTACTCCATGCCCCATCCATCAAAGCTTCTAGGAATATAAATTTGAATGAGTAAACATGATAAACCTTATGAGAAGATGTTGATATAGAACCTTAAGACCTTGTTTGGACTTAAGAAAATAAGCTGGAAGGAAAATTTAAATGGAAAAAATGAGGTAGAAAATAAGAAAGAAGAAATTAACTTTTTTCTCTTATTTGGCTCAACAAAAAACAAGGGGGAAAACAGACATAACTCTGTCCAAAGCCTCATTCTACCACTTGATTAGGGATGACAATGAGGTGGGTATAGTGCGGATTTAGCTATACCCTGACCTAACTCATACTCATTTTCAAAATTAATATCTGTACCCATACCTATACCTATCAAATGATATAAAGCCATACCCATACCTATATTCACTGGTCATCAAATAGTCAATATATCACATTAACGTCAAACTTCTAACAACATATCATATCACATTAAATATAACTAAAAATTTGTCAATTAAAGTAATAAATTAGCGCTTGATAATTATAATTTCTAACAAAGTGTCTCACTGAAATCTTGAATATTATACAAGTCAAAGCAATTAGCAAAATATCCAAATATAAGCAACAAATTAGAACTTTAAACAAACGGATAAATGTTTATATGGGGCAGATATGATGCAGGTACGGGGTAAGTATTGATAAAATGGATATAGAACGGGTATGATCTATATCCATACCCTTACCCATACCTATACTCATTTTAGCAATACTCGCCCATACCCATTTTTTTCTATTTTTACCACCATATCCATACCCATTGGGGAGAATTTTACAGTTTTTAGATGGATACGAATTTTTTTGTTAGCCCTACACTTGAGATCTAGAAGCCTATTCATGCTTGGCATGGATAGGAGCCACTCTCTTTCCTTCCTTTCTCTTTCTACAAAATTTTGACATACAACCACCCCAATTTCATCCTCAATTTCTCAATCAATTCAGTTATGTTTCAATTCATTTCTGCACAGGGGCAATGAGTTCCTCTACTAGTAAACTCTTCGGCCCTGTTCGGAAAAATTAGCTGTTCAAGTAGCGGATAGCGGTTTAGGTAGCGGATAGCTGTTCAGGTAGTGGATAGCGTTTCTAATTTAACTGTTATCAGATAGCTGTTTAGAAGAGCAGTTGAATAAAATGTGTTCGGTAAATTTAGTTGTTGGATTAACTGATTAATGTAAATTGACATAAAAGGATATTGATAATTTCAAAAGATAAAATTTTCAAAGGGTAATTTCGGTAAAAAAATATGAAACGCTACTCTTGAATGTAAAACGTTAATACTATTAGTTTTTCAAAAATGCTACTTAAAACGCTAAATGCTACTTAAAATGCTAGTCGAAACACCATGTTACTGAACACTAAAAATTACATGATGAGTGTATTGACTTAGTAACAAGGCCAAACGCTATCGAAAATGCTATTGCCGAACACGCTCTTAGTTCATATCATCATTGACCAAATTAAATCATTATTAGTGATAGCCATAGATGAACTCCAGTAGTCGAAACATGAACGAGGGGCATCGGGACTTAAGCATAAATATTTTCCTCCCACTTTCCTTTCAATTTAGGGAGGACAATATTATTAACCAAATCAACAAAATTTTCCATGGACTTTTCCATCAAATTTTTTTCTTTCCTTTTTTTGCTTCAATCCAATCAAGGGAAAGAAATTTTTTTTCTCAAAAATTTTTCTTTCCCTCTAAGGTCGAACAGATCCCAAGAAAATCATGTGCAATATGCATCAATTTGGATTCAAATCATATTTCAATTTGCTGCTAGCACATTTTACTCTGCTATGGACTGAATATTATTAAGACTCCGTTTGCATCTTGGAAAATTTGATGAAAAGAGAAAAATTTGAGAAAGTTACTTTTTTCCTTGTGTTTGGGTTAGAGAAAATCACAAAGAAAAAATATATGGAGGAAAGTTAGGTGAAAAAATTGTTAGAAACAAGTAATAAAATTTTCTTCATAAAATTGTGAGGAAAGTTTGAGGAAAATTCTCAACCTTCTCCAACCTCACATTGCTTAGATGGCATTAACATGATTCAAGTAGTTTATCAATATTTAAATTTCTCATCCAAATTCTTGTATATTTTTTTCAATTCAAATAAGGAAAAAAAACTCAGTTTCTCCTTACTTTCTTTTTCCTTCACATTTTTTTTCCATCAACTTTTCTTTCTACAAATTTTCTGAGGATCAAACGGAGCCTAAATTTGAGTGCAAGCCATATTCCCCAAGTTATCTAGGAATAGCGATGTCAATGGATCGGACTCGGATCGGATATTTGAACATTTGAATTCATATCCGATTTATATACGGATCCGAAAATCCGATTCGAATCCGAATCCGATCCAACGGATTGAAGAAGAACCTCCAGATCGGATCAGTTCAGATTTAATCCAATCCGAAATAATTCCTTTCATAACGCAAAAGTTTTATACAATTTTTCTATATTCTACCCACCGCTCGATGTGATGATGTGCGTTCATATATAGTTTTAACCAAATTCTGAATATTTATGCCAAACGAAGAATAAAAGACAGAACATATTTCAAGCTCAACAAAACGATAATATATTCCAACAATTACAAGTCTGAACAACTATGAGATACATCTAAAATATCACAAATAACATGTCCTACTCATAAAAAGAAAAAAAATTAATAGTACAAATCCTCCACTTGCACTATTTAGCTGTTCTTCTCTATTGGTCTCTGACTACGGATATATATAATGATATTTATAATTATCATTTGTATGGAGCTGAGATTTTCATTAGAATTAAGTGTTGGAATATAATTTTGATCATATCACTGATCCATAATTCCATATATAATTAAGTGTTAGAATATACTTTGACCGAATAAAAAAAAATCTTTCCAAACCTCAAAATGGCAAAACCCAAAGTCTAACTTATCTTGTTCTATGCCCCAAAAATTTAAATAATAGTCTTACTTATGAAAATATATATTTAGATTTTATTATATGAACTGTTAAATTAAAGAGAAAGAGGAGATGTGCACTCATGAGAGATTAGAAGGGGACGATGAAATACTCGGCGTTGGCATTGTAGAAACTAGTGAGAAGATAGAGGCTCAGAGAGAGAGACAGAGAGTAGAGAGTTGGAGCGAGAAGCCAAGGACTGAGGATGGAGCTATTACTCTGATAGTCTGACTAGCGAATAGCATGAGGCTGAGAGCGACTAGTGAGCCAAGTAGCGAGAGCAACTAGCGAAGTGGCAAGGAGAGAGAGAGAGTAACTGGGGAGGAGTATTCAACGTTTAATTTTTGCATATTGAAAAAACCTTACCGACGGAAAAAAAAAAAAAAAAACACTGGGTTAGGCTAGCACATTGGGGGTGGGGGGAGGGTGGGTATATTAGGTAGGTTTTATTTTTAAAAATTTTAAAATTTAAACTTGAATTTTAAATTTGAAATATTTAAAAATCTAGTTGAATCGGATTGAAAGTCGGATCGGATTTTACTCTTCCTCCGAATCCGATCCGAATCCGACTCGGATTCATATTATTTTTATTGGATTCGGACTCGAATTTTTCTGTTTCGGATTCAAATCGGATAATTTTTCCTCAGATGGGATCCGATTTGCTTCGAATTCGTGTGTAACTGTCATCCCTATCTAGGAATTGGTCAAATATTCTTTTGCATTTTGCTGATTCAATAGAGGAACATGAGTCATCAAGTTTAAAATGTCAGTTCTTAACAGGCTAATATTCCATGGAATGTTTGTCCCATAGCTATATCAATACCAAAATATTCAATTAGCACATGTAAGCTATATATGGAATATTTGCTCATGATCGTGGAAAGGAAGGTTCCAAGGTGGAGGAGTAACCATTACAATGGGGAGTACAAGTCATGTAACCTTAGCATACTCTTAATGCGCTGGACCTTTATCTAAGCATGTGTTGTTGAATACTCTTAGGTCTGAACTCTTATGATAAACTGTTGTCCGACCCTAAATAATTAGGGCTATGTGGCCACTTGAGCCATCCAAGTGGCAGTAGTTATATTGCCCTAACCTTATATAAGGACGTTTAAGGATCTGACCATATATCAGTGACATTAACTCTAAACTCAACACCTATAGTTTCTCTCTCTCTCTCTCTCTCTCATAGCTGCCTCACCATCACCCGAGCTTCGATTTCAGAATGTGACAAATCGACAATGACTCTAATAGGCACCGCTTGATCATTTGTATCAGCTCGTAGGTAATTCCCAAGGAATGAGATCTTTTGCTTCCACACCTCTAAAGATTAGTCCTTTAACTTACCAACATAAACAAATGAATAGGTTGTTCCAACATAATTAGGCACCACCAATTACATGTGAGCTATGTTCTACTGCATCATAGGTGAAGAAAATTTGAATACCGACTCTATCTTTTTCCAAGTATAGTGGAGGTGTAGATTTGTCAAACATCCAGTTTGAATTGCACTCTTTGATTATTACTATGACGTCCTCATTGTTATATTTTAATTTGATATTTCAATTATGTTTGTTTGTAATTACCTACTAATATTTTCTGAGGCATTTTACTTCTGTTCTCGTATGCCCTTTGATATAAGAGCATTCGCAGCCTTTGCCATGTATTCCAACAAATGTAGCATGTGGTCTATTTTTTTTTGGGGGTTACAGCACATGAAATGCTTGAAATGAAACGCGGAGTGGAACATGTGGCAGTCCCATGTTCCTTTGTTTTTTGGTCTCTTTCTCACTTTTTTTCTTTTCTTCCTTAAAAAATATTATGTGAATGGTTTTTCAAAAAAAGTTGTATATTTTGAGGTAAGTTCATGATAATATTTTATTATGTGATCCAAATTAGAGTTTTATAGATTGGAGTAGTGAATGAATGTAAGTTTCAAGAGATAGAATTTTTATTGACGTGAAAGGGTGGATTTCCAAACTTCAAAACTTGAGTTGGGAATGCTCTAATTACCTAATGCTTTTGTTCCCTAACGCTTCGGTTATAAAACGTTTTCATTTGACACAAAAATATCTCCCACAAAATTTTATATGGATTACATAAAATCAATCTCTATACTTGTTGATGTAGGACTAACTTTCATTTATATCTCTTCAGACTCCATTAACGTAGCCCCATATGATCTGATGATACTTTTTTTTAAACCTTTGTCTTATCAAAGTCAAGTTAATTACTACTTTTTTACTTTGTCATCTTTGTATGTTTTGCTTTCTATGTCACATGAAGTTAATTCTACTTAAAAGATGATCTTTTAAGAAACATCATTAATAATTATATATAACTATTTTTCTATTAATTTTCAAGAAAGAGTAAGGTTTTAATACAATTTTTTTTTCCACGACAAAAGAGAGGGCTAAAAAAGGAGCATGTGCGATCAGTTCCTTCATAAAATTGTGAAGGTTATTAGTAAAGTCTTTCATTCAGATTATGTCTATATTAAACAAATCAATAAATGACTAAATTTTATTGGACAATTGACTAGCTAGTTGTGACTAGAGGTCTGTGTTTTCCTTAGTCAATTTCTTTCACTGTCTTAGTCTCCAGATAAGGGATTACTGTGTCCTGCTAATTGTTAGAGGTTTGCCCATTTTCTCAAAATATTATACATATGTGACACGTTTTTTCGCGTGAAAATCCCACTATAGTTTTCCTATAAGTTGATAAGAATTTTGACTATCGCTTTCAAACCACGTTTTTGCAAGCAGGATGAAAACTGGCCAAATTAATTAGTATAAAAGCTACTTTTTATATGTATTGTTCTTAAGAAAAAGAAGTATTTTTGCCAAGAAACCTTGCATTACTAGTTGAACTTCCGGCTTGTTTGCTTTGATAATTAACTGGTCATGACCATTAATACACACCAAAAGGCTGATACTATTTTTTAAAAATAAAACAAACTAAAAAACTATGAACAACGTGAAAATAACATCTTCTTAAGTTTTAAGTGATCTCTCCAATGGTCTGTACGCGGTTGTGCTGCATTATCCTTTACATGTACAAACATATTTGCCATGTTATTAATGTTAGTCACTTTAACATGTCACAATGATTTTGTATTGATTATGTTGTATTAGATCTTGAATGTAAATCTAACTCAAATTTTGCACCAGATATTTTCTTGATTAGCTGTTGAAATTGACCTTACGTACATATTTACTTTAAGATGACCAAGTTGAAATTTGGCTGATCAATATTAATCGAAGGATTTTTAGATGTTAATAATTTTGACAATAGGTTGCTTGAAAGCAGATAATTGGAGTATTGGACATTAGAAACAAGCCTGATGCTTCCACTATTAGGCTTATGTATTTATTTTCAATAATCTATAGTTAGGAAAAACTATGCAGGCCCCAACAACTCTATTCCGGCTCACCATTTACTAACTTGTACAAGTGGGAATATTTTTTAAAAAACAATCCTAAATGTCGGAGTGTCAAAGCCTAACTATTTCTAATGGTTGAACTATGGGCTTCCAAGGCTCTAAAATTGGGATTGCCAAATTCTAAAAACTCATTTAATTGAATAGTTTAATGTGTAAAACGTCAATATATCTAAACAAATATTTTAACTTATCAAAATGAGTTAATTTAGACAGATCCTTAAAAATCGTATCTCAATACTAATTAAAAATGTTTTTGACTCACTACAGTCTTGCGCATCACCTCACCGGCTTAGTCAATTTCCTCTAAGAGTGGGCAATGGCCAGGCCGGGCCGGGCCGACCGACTTAGGGCCGGTTCGTTTACAAAGTGGACTGGGTCAGGTTATGATCAGCCAATTAAACATTTTGGCCGGGTAGGATGATGATGATGATGATGATGATTATTATTATTATTATTATTATTATTATTATTATTATTATTATTTATAAAGTATTGGTCATAAGTTTAACTACTTGTAACATGTAAATGGGGGTGTCAAGCAGGTTGAAAAAATAATGGGTCACTAAACGGCCTATTAATAAGTTGACTCGGTTCAACCCTTTAATATGCCTTAATGGGCCAACCCACTATTAACCCGACCCTTTATTGACCCTATTTTAAATGGACTGACCCGCTTTATCCAATTGGTACCTGGTCCGTTGCCCACCTTTAATTTCCTTGTAATGCCTTGAACCCTCCCGGGTCGCAGACAGTTACCACAAACAGCTTCAAGGATCGTCAATTAGTCCCACATATTACCACAAGTCTTTCCGGCATATTTCGTTCTCGCTCACATGCTACCTGGGAAATTTCCCAAGAGTTCACACATCATAAGATTTCTACACAGTAAGCATGCCTAACTGTGAAGTTCTTATAAATGGGCTCTCCGAAAAGAAAGATGCATCTTTGGCGATATAAATAGTCACTTCAGAACCTTTAAACCAAACTCGAGGTGTTACAATTACTCCTACTTGAACCGCACAACATGGTCGTTGTGCTTCATTAATCAAACGACTTACAAGTCCTCTCGACCGGTGATCCATCCCAATATCTTTGTCATGCTAAGTGACTACCCATGGCTCTCCTGTCCAATGACGTAGCTCACGGTCGCGGATCGGCTCTGATACTATCTGTAACACCCCAACCCCTCCCAGGCCGCGGACAGTTACCAAGAAGGACTATGAGGATCGTCGATTGACCTCACAAAACACCAGAAGTCTTTCTGTCATGTTTCGTCCTCACTCACACACTTCCTGAAAAACTTCTCAGGAGGTCACCCATCATAAGATTTCTCTACAGCAAGCATACTCAACTATGGAGTTCTTATGAGTGGGCTCCCTTGGCAGTGATTTATGGGGTCAGTCAACAATCCTTAAAACCATTTCTGGTAACTGTCCGCAACCCAAGAGGGGTCGGGGCATTACAATCCTCCATTGTAGATTAGTGCTAATTTAACTGATCCTACTAATTGCTAGAGGTTTGCCTCCATTACAAACTATAAGTAAGGATGGGCGTGTGACGGGTATGGCACGGGTAGAGTTATACCCGCAACCATACCCATAATTTCAAAAGTCATTTACACAACCATAACCACACCCACACCCACACCCACGCCCAAACCCATCAGGTTTTTAAAATATGTTCCCGTAACCATACTCATGTACTTCGGTTATTTCGGATTTTATTCGGGTATATCCAAATATTAAAATAAAATATCCATCAGGTGCAATAATTTCTTGTATCTAAAGAAATTCATAAAACTATATTCAACTAGGTAAAATTTTCTAAAGAAATACAATACCCATTATATTAAGTGCAAGAGCTCATAGTTAGCTCCTATAAAAACTGCATTCTGAAATGACTGGAATGAGAAGGGACACATCAAATGAGGAAGCGAGGAACACAGCAAATGTAGGATTTTAGGTTTGTGAGTCGTTAGTTACATGATGTCATGTACCGACATAGTAAATGAGCGACACAAGCGGATGAATTATATGGTTGGGGTTGGGTTGGGGTATTTGACATTTTTTTTTTTAACGAATTACCAACGTTCAAAACTCAAAACTCTACTCAATAATTTATTTTATCCAAAAAAAAAGGGCAATGAGAGGGTATGGCTATGGTATGGAGCTGGTGTGCCTATACCAGAACCAGTACCCATACCCGGCCACACCTGTTTTCAATGTACCTACTCCATACCCATTTTGTTTAATTTTTTATATCCATATCCATTGTAAATGGGGTAGATTCGAGGTTGGCTTTTTGAGTTCGGGTACAACTCCCATCCCTAACTACAAGTGGTGAACCACTTGTTATACATAAATCAACAGTGCACGATTTTGTCAAGTCTCAGTTGCGGCAGTAGAAAACTTTCTTGCAAGTCGATAAGAACTGCACTATTGCAAGGTTGTAAAGCTGGATAATCGTGATTTCTTGATTCTTTATGTTGGAAAATGAGAAGATCATTTCCATAACTACTGCCTTCTAGCAATAATTTCAGTCATATCATATGAGTTATGACCTGAATCCCTATCAAAAATCAAAATGTGAGCTCAAAATTATAGTTAAGGTTATAACTTGAATAATATTAATCTTACATTCAATCCTGTCATCGGATGGTATGGCTAGTTATATATGTCTCATCTAAATTTAAACACACACACAACAAAAAAGAACCTTATACTTAACAGTATCCATAAGAGTCTGGTTAAAATTATATATTAATCTCAACACATATTTGAATAATGAAACTAAATTATCTAATTTCACCCAAATTCACTTGTTGAGATCAAACTTACCTTTTTCAGCTATCTAGATTTTAGACAACATCTTTTGGCCCTAGTTATTTAAATCACATTCTCACATTCATAAGTTCAT
The DNA here is from genome assembly GCA_029747015.1 of Carnegiea gigantea. Taxonomy (NCBI): domain Eukaryota; kingdom Viridiplantae; phylum Streptophyta; class Magnoliopsida; order Caryophyllales; family Cactaceae; genus Carnegiea; species Carnegiea gigantea. Next base: position 275,491 of record JAKOGI010000130.1, on the reverse strand, counting down.
CTCTAATAGAACGCTTAGCTTCTACATTTCCATTTTTGTCTAACTAAAGATGACAAATAGGAAGTTACATGCCGGCAGTAGTAAAAGCAGTCATGATGCCATTTTTAGGAATTTTCCGTGCTCACAAACTTGCAAAGTCTATATGATGTTCATAGGGGTGCATGCGCTCAAGAACCACGTAGATAGATTTGTATTAAAAAATAAATATATGACAAATATATATGTGGCATCTAAGATCACATATGCTTTCAGGTGCATATAAGAATTTGCCACAAAATTACGGGTCAATAGTCTCATTAGACATAACAAGTATACATCAAAAGATATTAGAACCTGCCAATATTGCAGTACATATGGGACTTTAAATTATATAGATAATAACATTGAGTCAAAGTACGTATTTTGTTTGGTCTAGTGGTCTACTATATATTTATTGTTAACTAGTGGATTGATCATTCTAAATCTAAAAAAAGAATATTGCTCATATTCAACCCTTAAATAAAATAATCGACTCCTTAATTATGAATAAAGTTGCAACATACATGATTCAACCACTTTACAATAAAATCACCACCAGTATAAATCTTACATGAGTAGAATTGAAGAGATCTAAATACAAACATCCTTATCACTATAAACAAAGTAGATCGATTCTGAAGTAGCATTGACCACTTCACTACATGAGAGGTCGATCTCTTTTTCTGAGTTTTTGAGTGTTTTAACGTTTTTGTTGCAGTTTGATATGACAGTGAAAAGAATCGGAAATATATATTTCATAATATATTGCACTGCACAATCTCATGAGAATGATCTTTAGATTTGAAATTTAGACACGACATCAACTCTCCTTACCTTAATAATTCAATATTAGGGTAGCTAACAGATTTAAACTTGATATGTTTTATAATATCACATTCAATAACATATAGTCTCACTCAATTCAAGAATCATCTCATCAAAAAAGTCTAAAATGATAGTTGAAAGGATACTTTATATTTTGAAATATGCTCTAATATTTCTTGTGTAACAACATTATACAAGCAAAATTTTATCCGAATATTTGTACCAATCTTCAAATATTTTCCTAGCCTTGAAAAGAGATGGATCAAATACTTGTGCCCAGTAATGGATTGATGGAGAGACAACAAAGTAATCATGAGTCAGAAGAAAAGATCCCTCAACTGCTTCCACTACTAAACAGAAATGGATCATTTTTTCTAACAAGTAGAAAAATGAGCTGCTTTTGAATTGTAAGAACAACATACGAATATAGCCTTTTTCTTTTCTTTTTTTTTTTTGATTAGATACGAATATAGTCTTCTACATAGCCATAAAGAAATAATAAAGAAAACGAATTTATTTAAAAATATAGTGTAACAGTGAGCAAGTCATTTCCTTTTTTTTTCTTTTTTTAATAAGCCTCTAGCAATAAGTCACATTCATAGTTGGAAGAAAAATTTTGACATACAATGGAGGACCCAAATTCGCGTTACCCACGAGCCCAGCGGATTCTCACCCAACAGATGGCCCACTTGGTGGGCCCACCTTAACTTAAGTCATGTACAATTGGAGATGGCAATGGGATGGGTTGAGTCGTACCCATATTCATACATATTTTCGAAAAACTAATACTCATATGCAATACATATCCAAGTATAATATACATTTTGAGTCATTGCAATATTGTAAAGTGATGGTATATTGGGAATATATTGTTTAAAAATGTGAAATGAAGCACATTATTGGCTAACTTTTTGCTAGAAGGGTTTGAATCGGACTTCAATTGGTAAAACATTAAATCGAAATAGTTTTTTTATCTTATTGTAAAAACGGATGCGGATGGGGGATGGGTGTGGGTTGGGAGACGGGTCACTCCCATACCTGTACCCGTACTTATACCCATTTTTCAATAGCCGTCTTATACCCATTTAAAATATATTTTCACCACCTTTTTGAGTTTTAGATGAGGCTGATTTTTTGGGTTTTAAATAGGTACGAGTTTCATTGTCATCCTTGTGTAAAATAAAGGGTGGCACAACTCCAAGTATGTGACAATTTTAAATTAGACAAATTGGAAGAAATATTATATCAAGCCCTCAAATTTTTAACATAGACAATCTGAATTCGGATCCAACGCGAAAATAAATAATAAAAAGAGGAAAATATTTATGCCTAAATTTAAAAAGCAACCAAAATTTATAACTATATGAAATTGTTTTCAAATAAAACAAATTCAGATAATGAAATAGGATAAAAATTGGTCAGCCCTTGAAGTAAGGACTACGGTCATATCAAAGGGAGGCCAACTCACACCCCCCTCCCCCCCCCCCAAAAAAAAAGGTTGTAGGGGCTAGGTGGCTGAATTACGTTGAGGACGGTAGGGAGAGAAATAGGAATGGAGAAGGGAAGAGAAACGAGTAAGAGAAATAAGGGCGGGTTTTGTCTAAAGTACTTTGGTAGATAGTAATAAAATAAAAATGAGTGTGAGCTGTGGCAACAAATGAAAGCCTCACGAGTCCAAACTTCTTGGTAGAAGAGTCGGCATTCGATGAAATGTCTTTTTGTGGTAGACGTCTTCTTTAGCCAAGTCGGGAAAATCCCTGTAGTTCTCCATTGTGACCTGGCTATAAAACGAGATAAAGCTAATCCAATATAGGTATTGATCCAAAAGCAATAGGAAATTAATCAGATCTAGACATAGATTTTCAACTTGTTTAACTAGATGGGTTGATACGTTTAATTCGTTTAATTAAATAGATTAGATCTATATTGAGACTATCTAATCTATATTGAAATTATCGACACGAAAAAACACTAATTTAACCAAATCAATTAAATGAGTTAAACAGGTCATCCCGTTCATCCGTTTATCATGTATCCATTTACCCTTCGATTTGATAATTAAGAACTCAACAATTAAAAATAAATGTCAAAATGCATATTATGATGAATTAGGGGACCTTTAGATAGCAATTGTTTGTAGTTGTTTCTAAACTTAATTTTTAATGTTATATAATCATATATTAGCTGAAAATGTTAAACGATTAAGGGTCTATTCATTTTACCATTTAGAATTAGCGATTAGCGTTTAAATTTGGTTTATCCGCTGTTACCAGCTTTTACCTATGGTTAGGAATAGCGGTTAGCGTTTACCAGCGTTTACTAAAGTTTAATAGTGATTACAGTAAAACATTCACAAATAGAGGATAGCAGTTAGTTAGTGTTTACCAACAATTACCAGTATTTACTTGCAATTAGAACTAGCAATTAGTGGTCAGCAGCGTTTGAGAACGGTTAAAAATAGTTAGCAGTTATTACGCTTTCTAAATGCTTAAACGAATAGGCGCTAAATATGTAGGTCAAGGATTTCAAACTCATTTAATAAACAGGTTATGTTTAGGTTGGGTAATATTCAATCTATGTAAATTTGACAAGAGCACATATTTGATCCAACTTAACCTATTTTCCAACTCTACCTAGCTTGTGGCAGCTTCTGAGTGAAATTGATTTTTTTTTCTTGTGCAATTGATTGATCATGAGTCCAGTATGTAGAATTAGAAATAAAATGTTATAGATCATTTAGACCTTCTATTAAAAAAAGTCCAACATACTTACCTGCATAAAAGCCTACCTATTTAAATTTGCGTATATGCGAAAACTATGGACCATCACGTAAAGCTCTAGTTTCTAACTCTACAAATAGATGTGCTGCGATAGTAGATTATTCCTATCTACGTATCCGATCTCGAATGATAAGCCTCCTTCTGTTGGTGGGTTGTTGAGAGATCTTTCAAGGTTGAGTTTAACAGAAGCTGGCGAAAGGAGATGTTACCCCACTAGATGATTTGAGGTTGTCAAGTGGGAGACGAAAATGTTCCTCATATTATTGCAAGAGGATTCTCTAGAGGTGTCTAACATAATAATTAAAGTACCAACGATGAATATGTGTTATGGCCAAACTTAAAAAAGAGAAGTTTGAATGTGCTATGTGTACACTTTATGCTCCGAATGACGACGCTCTAAGGCAACAAGTATGGGATCAACTTAGACATCTAAAAGCAGCTGTTAACTTATTGTTTTTGCTCTCAGGGGATTTTAATGAAGTCCTACAACCAAATGAGACAAGAAATGGGACGCATGTATGCATCAAATGGCTCAATTGATTTAGGACCTAGAGATGGTGGAAGTTGACAATAAGAGCCAAAGATTCACATGGTTTAGATATAATGCAGCAAGCAAGTTGGACAGGTTCTTTCTCACTGGAAAATGGCTGGACAAGTTTCCTAGCATCACAGCGTATAGTAAAGACAATATGCTTCTAGATCATGTGCCAATAATTTTGGACACGTTTGAGTAGAAACTCTAAAGGGTGGAGCCCTAATATTGCACTGCCTAGTAACTTGAAAGATGTATTCGAAATATGGTTGGTGCAAGAGCAAGATTCAAAAGAAGACTTGGATTATAACATTCTTCTCAGTAGCTTGGTTCCTTTGGAAGGCAAGGAATGAGATGATTTTTGAGAAGGATTCTCTTGACATTGAAGACTTGATCTGGCAAATTAAGTTTCGAATTGGCCTCTGGATGAACTCTTGGCAACACAAGCTTGGGTATGACGTTGTTGATGTCATGAGGATCTTTGATCAGATTTTGTGGTTATAGTTGCTTATACTTAAATAATACTTTTGCGTGTACTACTTGTCTTATTCACTATCTCACAATTAATTGGAAAAAATGTGTTCCATTTTTTGAAACCATGTCAATGAAGGTGATTGACCATCAAAGCACTAATTTTTATGTCGTATAAAGAGTAAATGGTCTAAAGAGAAGGTTACTGTTATATTGCAAATCTGCACACATAGCCATGAAACATGACGTGTTAGGGTATGACACCGACTATCTAGACACCATAAGGGGTATTGCAACCAAGTAGTTCACTAGGCAAAAGTGCACAATACCTTATGGCACATTTCGTTTAATATTTTATAGTTGAAAACACCCTTTATCGATATCTTGGTAAAATATTAGATAAGAGTGTTTACGTTAATTATATAACATGCAATAGTATAAATTTTACCTAAGTTTGTTATAGTAGGTCATTATTCAATTAAATTTCCTCTTTTAATCTCTCCAACATTTGTTTAAGAATGAGGTAGTATGATTTTTGATGAATTTTTTTAACTTAAATAAACATATTGAAAAATGAAGAAATTTATAAGGAAGAGAGAATTTGATTCAAGGCTATTGTATTGATTTTTGTAGTATTTGTCTTGATTGAATTGCAGAGGAAAACCATCCTCCTATTTATACAAAATATGTACGTCCATCATGCATTAACCCTAGCTATTGCTGCCTTGTTTCCTAAGCTAACTAAAATTCATCAAGAATCTTTAGTAGATAATTACAAAATCTTACATATAAGTAGTTTCCTAATCAAAGTAATGCACCCTAGGATTTTATCTCCTAATACTTCCCCTCAAGTTAGAGCATGGGGATTTACTATGCCCAACTTGCCCTTGAGAAACTAATAGGTTTTGTGAAAATGTCTACTACTTGATACTTGGAAGGCACATAGTCACTCTGAAGGTCTCTTGAAATCAGACGTTTCCGAACGAAGTGACAATCAATTTCGATATGCTTCATATGTTCATGGAAACTGGGTTCTTGGCAATATGTAAGGCTGTCTGATTGTCACAATAAAGTTTCATAGGTTTATCAGTGAATACCCATAGTGAGACAAGAAAGGATTTGATCCAAATTAGTTCACTGGTTGCATTAGCCATAGCCCGACATTCAGCTTCTGCCGACGATCTCGAGACCATGCTTTGTTTCTTGGTCTTCCAAGATACAGGCGATCCTCCTATACCAACGTAATAGCCACTGAGGGAGCGTCGCGTGAGAGGATAAGCTCCCAAATCTACATCACAATAGGCATATACCTGGAGATCAGAGTCTCGTCGAAGTAGTAGTCCTTGTCCTGGAACTCCTTTGAGGTATCGCAAAACCCGTCTAGCAGCATCCATATGTTGTTCCTTTGGTGCTTACATAAACTGTGATAGGATGTGGACAGCATACTGGGTCGTGTGATCGTTAGGTAGATCAATCGTCTAATAAGATGTCTATAGCAAGTAACATCATCTAATGTAGGACCATTGGCAAAAGCAAGTTTGTGATTTGTTTCTATGGGAAATTCTGCAGGTTTAGTACCCAAAACTCCACATTCATCAACAATTTCCAAGGCATATTTCCGTTGACACAGAAACAATCCTTGTGGTCCTCTGGCCACCTTAATGCCCAAAAAATATTTTAATGAACCCAGATCCTTGATTTTGAAACAATTGTTGAAGTATTTCTTAAACTTGTTGCATATTTCTAAACTGTTCCAGTAAGTATCAAATCATCAACATATATTAACAGGGCTATATAAGTGTCACCTTTCCTATAGGTGAACAAAGAATAATCAGCATATGATTGAACAAACCCGTAATGTAACAGTGTTGAAGAGAGTTTTGCGAACCATTCTTGTGGTGCTTGTTTGAGCCCATAAAAGGATTTTTACAACTTGCACACTTTATTTTGCCCTGTGAAGCGAAAACCAGGATGTAATTTCATATACACTTCTTTAAAGCGTTGTTTACATCTAGTTACATCTAGTTGATGTAGTTGTCATCCTCGAGCAACTGCCACTGACAGAAAACATCGTATGCTAACCATCTTGGCTACTGGTGCGAGTGTTTCGTTAAAGTCAAATCCTTCAATTTGTTGATCTCCTCTGATAACAAGCCTGGCTTTATAGCGCTCAACTGATCCATCCGAGTTATATTTTACCCGATACACCCATTTGCAATTTATGGGCTTCTTGCCTGGTGGTAAGTCTGTAATTTTCTAGGTTTGATTAGCTTCGAGTGCCTCGATTTCTTTAGCCATTGCTTCCCGCCAGTTGACATCTTTGACAGCTTCAGAAAAATGCCTGGGCTCCATAATTTTGGCAATAGCAGCAAGATATTGTTGATGTGTACTAGAAAACTTCTCACAAGTGACATAATTTACTATGAGATAAGAATTACCTGATGAGACCTTTTGGAGTGGATGGGTCAAAGTGGGATCTTTTTCTCTGATCGAGTAGCAGAGATAATCTTCTAGGTGGCTTGGTGTCTTGCGCTCACGTTTTCCTCGGCCCAATTGCTCTTATTCAATGCTCTACCTGTGGACTTGGTCCTTGGTGGAAGAGGACGGCCCATTACTATTGCTCCCACTCTCAGGCGACTTGCTGGGAGTACCAGTAGAAGCTGGGCCTGCTATGCAAGGCCCAGTGGTGCAATGATTGTCTGCAGCTAGCTTAGAACTAGATGTGGGTTGGTCCAAATGCTCAGGTGGTCCATCCTCAGTATTGGACGGGTTTTGCTAATCAATTGGCCCGGGTTCATTGTACTATAGATCATCATGTCTATTGGGCTCAGGCCTTGCGCCTCCTACCGTAGAATGCCCAAGATCAAAGGGATGCATATTTTCAACATGAATTTTATCGACAAAAGAAAAGTTATTCTCATAGAATACAACATCTCTACTAACAAATAATTCTCCTGAATCTAAATCATAAACTTTCCAACATTTCTTTCCAAAAGGATAACCCTCAAAAATACACTTACGACTTCGAGATGCAAACTTGTCTTTTTGTCTTTGATACTTGTGGGCATAGCATAGGCATCCAAAAATTTTCATATGATCATATGAAGGTGGGGCATTAAAAAGGATTTCATAAGGTGTCTTTCCATTTAAAAGAGGAGTGGGCATTCTATTTATCAAATAAGCTGCAACTAGAGCACATTTCCCCTAAAACTCCAATGGTAGATTTGCTTGGAAACGAAGAGCCCTAGCCACATTTAGAATGTGACGATGTTTCCTTTCAACTCTACCATTTTGTTGAGGCATATCAACACAACTTGTCTCATGGATAATTCCATGGTTATGATAGAACTATTTCGTAGTATTTGAGGTGAACTCTTTCACATTGTCACTCCTTATGACTTTGACACTCAATTTGAACTGGGTTCTTACCATAGCACAAAAATTCTCAACTAGTTTGGAGGCTTCACTTTTGTCCTTCCTCAAATATACCCAAGTGCCTCTGCCGGCATGATCAATGATAGTCAAAAAATAGTGCGCTCCACATAATGACTATACTTTATATGCACCCCATATGTCACAATGAATCAACTCAAAACAACTTTTAGCTTTACTTTCACTAGACGAAAAAGGTAACCGAGTTTGCTTAGCTCTAAAGCATACATCACAAGGTTCATCATTACTCTTATTCTCAAAATCAATTTTGCTAGAAAATAAAGACATAATTCCCTTTGAGGGATGACCTAATCGCTTATGCCAAGTATCACAAGTCACCACTTGATGCACCGTAACTTCCTTTGGTGATGCTTTTTTGAATGAATAGATCCCCCTTCGCTGCTCACCCGCTCCAATCGGCATCCTCAAAGTATGGTCTTGTATCACTCGCAATCGAGGAGTAAACGCCATTGTGCATATCAAATCATTGATCAATTGTGCAACTGATATCAAATTGCACGTTAATCCAGGAACATATAACATATCATAGAGAGTTATGTTTGCATTAAGTTTCATCGTTCCTTGTTTTCTTGAAACACTATGTTGCCCATCAGGCATTTTTACCAAAATTGGATGAATAGTTTCAACCTTGTTCAATTTGTTAAGATCACCTATCTTGTGACAGGCTGCCCCGCTATCGAGCAACCAGTCACTTTTACCTCATAGTTTGTCGCTGCTTGTTTTTGGGCTTTCGATAAGACTCAGTAAACGCTGAACTTGCTCTGCGCTTAGTCTGGTTACTACAGGTGTTGACATGGCCTTCTCAGTCTCGATCGAATCCTGATCAGCAGTCGAGCTTTTTCCATATTCAGCTGCTGTATGAGCTGCTTATGCCCCTGCTTGTCCGCGTCCTCGTCCAGAACTTCCGCGACCTCCTCGTGCTCCTCAGCCTCTTCCACAGCCACGTCCGCCACTGCGTGATACCCAACCTGCTGGGTACCCTATGATCTCATAACATTGTTGCTCTTCATGTCCCGTCTTCCTGCAATGTTTGCAGATGGGGTGTCGCGATCTAGATGCAGTTCAACCTAGGCTGACTGCAAACGCAACTTCATTCTCAGCATTGCTGTCGCATTGGTTCATTATCTTCTGATGATGCTCCTCCTGCATCACTATATTGAATATTTTATCAAGTTGAGGTAGGGATTCTTGAGGAAGCAACTGGCTACGCACGGCTGAATATTTATCGTCATTCAGTCCCATAAGAAACTGATGCGCTTTGTCCTCTTCGAGCATTCCAACAAGTTTCTTACCTATTTCACATTTACATCCTTTACAAGTGCAAAGAGGTATCTTAACATGGTTATTCAACTCATTCCACAAGGAATTTAATTTGTTATAAAAATCTCCTACATTAAGGTTTTCGTGTTTACAATTTGCAATGGCAGTTTTGAGTTGATGAATTTTCGGTAAATTTGCTACCGAATATCTCTTCTTCAGATCTTCCCATATCTCATATGCCGTGTCCATGTAGGCCACGTTGAGTTGTAGTTTAGGGTCAATGACATTAAGCAGCCATGAGTACAGCATAGAATTTACTAAATCCCATGCATCAGCTTCGGAAAAATCTTTACTTGGATCATTGTCGGGACGTGTTAAAGTCCCTTCAATGAATCCAAGTTTATTTTTTGCACTGAGTGCTTTTCTTATTACTCTTTGCCATAATTTATAGTTTTTTCCATTAAAAACTACTGTAGTGATTAACACTCCTGAACCTTCTGACAGGTGCAGGAAATAAGGTGAGTGAGTTTCAATTACAAAGTTCTTCTTGTCTCCTCCAGACATGATTTGCTAATATGAATCTCCTTAGATCATATGCTCTGATACCATGTAGAAATTTATAAGGAAGAGAGAATTTGATTCAAGACTATTGTATTGATTTTTGTAGTATTTGTCTTGATTGAATTGCAGAGGAAAACCATCCTCCTATTTATACAAAATATGTACGTCCATCATGCATTAACCCTAGCTGTCCCTACCTTGTTTCCTAAGCTAACTAAAGTTCATCAAGAATCTTTAGTAGATAATTACAAAATCTTACATATAGGTAGTTTCCTAATCAAAGTAATACACCCTAGGATTTTATCTCTGAATAAAAAACAAGTTAATTAATTGCTTGATATATTCCCCCTCTGTCCCATTTTATGCACCTTTTAGGCAATTATTTTTTGTCCCAAAATTGCATTCCTAAATGGTCATCAAATACACTATATATTGACCAATAGTCTTACATCAGTCTCATAAAATTAGTCTCCTATTGATTAAAATTCTTTACTTGCTTTCAAGATTCCCGGTGAGTATAAATTCATACCAAATCATGATTTTCTCCTTTGAATACTTGATGCGGATCGGAGTTCTCATAATTAAGCATAGCTTATAATCTATATTTAGGTTACACCTCAATAAAGAAGAATAAAAATCCTCTAATATTTTGTAATAGTAGATGTAACTCTGTTTCCTATGATTATTTTATGATTATATGAATGGATATGTAATTCTTCAAATTAGAAAATCAGATAGAGAAATTAAGAAAAATACATTAGATCAATGTTGCACACTTTACAATATTATATTACCCCGTTTTGATTACGATCTCAAGAGGTATAGGAAAATTTTCTTTTTATTGTGGGAGTTTTTTTTTTTTGGGGGTGCATCGGGAGCAATGTTTTTATTGGTCACCTTTGTCATTATGAAGAGGAGAAAAAAAAATTGTGTTAATTACTTTTTTGATATTTGATTCTCTATTTTACTAAATTCAAATTATTGTTGGTTCAAAAAGGCACTCGAGTTGCCACCTCAAGAGGTATAGGACAAAAGTTGTGTAGACTTTCTTTTTTTGATTTAAAAAGGGTAGAATTCTCGCAACATAGATTTTCTTTGTTTGTAAGACTTGAACAAGAAATCAAGAAATCTTACTTAAAAGAATAAGTTTCAAATCATTTAAATCAATCTCTGTTGGTCCATATACTTGGCATTGGAAAAGATATTATATTTTATAGCCCTTACATGAATTACTTTCCATACTTGTCATTTGTATGGCTATATTGGAAATGAATTATTGGGAAATGCTTAACAACTAAACACAACAAATCACGCAATCGAGAGCCAGTAGAAATTAAGAATGAGCATATTGGATATTATCGTGGCATGGTTCAGACCAATGACTCAAAGATCAATTATGTCCAATCATTGGTGCAGTCGCTACTTATTAATAGTTGGCCTCCAGGCTACATGGCCATAGCTGTCCTCATGGACTTGAGGAGAATCGAGTAGAAAAAGGAACAATTTGAATACGGCATGGGCGAATCTATGTTGACCATTTGGGTGTCCATGGACACCCCTAGCAAAAAAATTTTCAATGAGATATATTGTTAAGGGGGTCAGATTGGTATATATTGACACTCCTAAAATGGGTAATTTAATAGATGTGCACCTCTATTTTATATATCTAGATCCGCCACTACGAATACATAAGAGTTTTTGAGATAAATTTTGTGAGAGGAGCTGAATGTTTTTGTTTATATTTTCTAAATGAAAAAGAGCCCATTTTATAGGCAAAGTTTTGACAGTAGAAGGAAGCAGACAAAAGAAATAAAATTAAGGTTTTAAGTGAAAGACAAGAAATCAGTGATTAATGGTTACAAAATAAACTCTTGGAGGGCATAGAAATATTTGATAAAATCAGTTTAATACTTTTCGAAACTTTTAAACTAATTTCTTATTAAAAAAAAATATAATTTACATATCACGGGGCCACACCACACACGCACCCTTACCAACCCCAGCCGGCGTGGGCATGAGTGTCCTAATCCATCTATAATTTGGGCCCAAACAGTATTCACAGGTTCTAGGAAGATAGAGGTATAAAAAGCACTTTTCTCTCTATTTGTTCCTATGAGGGACAGGAGTTTCATTTTCTTGTTCCCCACTTGCAAACCTTCCAAAACTCTAAAATTTTGGATTAAATTCCAACATTCCCCACATAATACAAAAGTTTTTAAAAAAACTTTTTATTCAAAACTTGGGTGAGCAAAAAGAGAGAGGCTTAAGTGTTAGTGTCTTATGGACTTAAACTGAGCACTGGGTGATCATAATATCAACTTATGTTTGCTAGGTGAACAAATTTGAAATGTTATAAGAAAGTGTGATGTCTACCACTAGTTCACTTACCCTATCTCAAGTATTGATTATGTTTTTGTGACCATTTGGCATTGTTAATGGCCCTATGCCCTTTCCTAGATGCTCGATGATGCTCTAGAGACTAGCATATACTCTCGTAGAAGGCGGTCCACCTTCGCACCAAAGTAGATGAATCCATCAAGTATGCATTGTCCCCACATACAACCACAAGGCTATGGATCCTTTAAGAGCGTAGTGCATCCTATATCTTGTAGACAGTTTTCACATGTAAAGATTGCACTACAAATCATCGTCGAGATTGATAACATCGATAATGCTTTGTTGAATTTATTCTATAATTTTAGTTAAGCCATTCAACCCTAAGGGGTTCGGTTTTACCATAGATAAATTCCTGTTTGACTTTATATTGTCTAATGATATAACCCATTCTTAATGAGGTTTCTCATAATATTGTGTTTCAAGTGAATGTGTCTTCAATTTCCCCGTTATAGACATTATTCTTTGCCACTGCAATCGAGACTTGATTGTCACAAAGCAAACAAACTGGTGGAGTTGGCTTTCCCCACAACAGCACGTGTTTTAGAAACTCTCTCAGCCATTCGACTTCTCTACTTTCCAACTCCAAAGCAACAATTTAGATTTCATAGTTGAATTAGAAATACATGATTGTTTAACTGATTTCCAAGATATTGCATCTCCAGCCAAGGCGAACACATAGTCACTAGTTGACTTTATCTCATCATTTGTTGTGACCCAGTTTGCATCAGTGTATTCCTTTAGCACTGAAGGGTATTTACCATAATGTAAAGCTAATACATAATATCTCTTAGATATCTGAGCAAACATGTAAGAGCATTCTAATTTTCTCAACTAAGACTATGTGTATACCTATTCAATTGACTAACAACACAAGGAATGTCTGATCTAGTATAATTCTTTAAAATCGTGACAGTTTCTATGATCTTAATGTATTCTAATAGAGTAACTAGATTTCATTTATTCTTTTTCAAGTGTATACTAGAATCCTATGGTGTTTTCCAAGGGTCTACATCAAAGTGATTTCAACATAATAAGCTTGATTAAGGGAAAAACCAAATTAAGATTTTGTCACTTTGGCCCCAAGAATCAAATTAGCTTCACCAAGATCTTTTGTTTCAAAATAGAATTCAGGAAATTCTTAGTCAATTTTATCACTTCCATGCTTGTTCCAAATATAGGCATATTATCAACATACAAGCATATAAATACAACACCATATTCATAAAATTTAGAGTACACACACGAACCATATTCATTGACTATGAAACTATATGACAAGAGTGTTTTATCAAATTTCTCATGCCACTGTTTTGGTGATTCTTTCAAACCTTATACGTTTTCTAGTGTACATGCCTTATGCTCTTATCCAGGGACTATCATTTCCTCAAGTTATCTCATGTAAATCTCTTCTTCTAGTTCTCCATTTAAGAAAGCCGTTTTCACATCCATTTGATAAACAAGCAAATCATACAATGATGTGAGGGCAATTAATGCTCTAATAATGGTAGCTATTGCCACTAGTGAGTACGTGTAAAAATAATCTATATCTTTCCTTTGATTATTGCCTCTTACTACAACTCTTGCTTTGAACTTATCAATTGATTCATCAACTTTCAATTTCTTTTTGAAGACTCATTTTCTACTTAAAGCTTGCACATCATTGGTAGATCAACCAATATCCAAGTGCGATTAGACATGATAGAGTCAAGCTCATCATTGATAACCTCTTTCCAGAATTTAGAATCTATTAAACTCATGGATTCCTTGTAGCTTCTAAGGTCATCTTCTAAGATAAAGACTAGTACAATATTTTTGTTCAAGTCATCTAGTTAATTCATATCACCATTTTCAGTTAAGAAGATAGTAATAAAATTAGGGTCAAAAGATAATCCTTCTACTGCACCTAGGCTCAACGTTCTCATTATTACTAGTTGATGCGTTATTGCCAAGTAAGGTAGATGCAGCAGGTAACATGCAAGGAGTATAAGTTCTCATAGGAAACACATTTTTAAAAAATTCAACATCTCTACATTTACAAATAGCACCAAGCACACCATTTTCATGAATAAGAATGAATATGTAAGTAGTGCTATTTTGAGTATAGCCATTAAAAACAAAATCAATAGTTTTAGGACCTATGTTACTCCTTTGAGGCCTGATATACCGACCTTGGCTAGACAACCCTACACTTTAAATTAATTCAAATTGGGAGCATGTCCCTTCTACCTTTCGTAAGGGGTCGCATCTAGCTTCTTATGAGGCACTTCTTTGAGAACATGACATGCAAAAAGAATAGCTTCCTCGCACATATTGTTAGGTAAACCAGAGCTAATAAGAATACCATTCATCACATCGTTAAGGGTCCTATTCTTTCTTTCGACTATCCTATTTTGTTGTTGCATGTAAGGAGCTGTGGTCTCATGGATTATCCCATTTTTCTAACAGATAGTTTTGAGTGTCTTCACATCATATTTTCCTCCTTGGTCAAAACCTAATTCTCTTTGTCCTTTTGTCTAACTAGGTTTCTACCTCTACTTTATACTTTATAAACATCTTTTCAGCCTCGTCCTTTGATCTTAGTAGGTAGACTTTATTGAGCACAAAGTAGTTATCTATGAAGGTTATATAATACCTTCTGCCACCCCAACTCTTATTACTTTTGAGATCCCCCAAGTCACTATAAATAAGTTTTAGTAGATCTATTTGCCTTTCCATTGATTTATTAAAGGGTTTCTTGGGGTGTTTAGCCTCCACAAATACTTGACACTTATCCCATTCAGTATTAATTAAATTAAAAATTAAGCATAATTGTTTTAATCATTTCATAGAAGCCACATTCAGATGTCCAAGTGTAGCATGCCACATTTCTAGAGACTTAACAATATAAAAAGAAGTAGAAGCGTACTCAACATTATTAGCAACCTCACAAGTTGCATCAAGAACAATAGGCCAACATTACAAGTATAACCCTGACCAGTAAAATCACTACCTCTAGTTAGAATTAATTTGTTAGGTCCAAACATCATTTTAATGCCAACCTTACAAATGATATAACTAGAAATTAAATTCATACGCATTTAGGGAACATGCAAGACATTGCTTGAAGATAGAATTTTTCTAAAGTTGAGGCTTATCTCACTTTTTCTGAGGATTTTTGCAGTATTTGTATTCCTCTTGAAAACTCCTTCACCATGAGCCACCTTCTCATACTCCTTGAATAGGCTCTGAATAGATGTGCTAGAGGTACCTTTATCCACTATCCATTTCATCGGATTACTTACCAAGTTTGCCTATGAGACTACAACAGTAAGGATCTCTGGCTCTTCAATAAGGTGTGGTTGTGGTTTGCCTTTCCTTTGAGGACAATACTGAGCCATGTGTCCGGGCTTCCCACAATTGCAACACACTCCCTGTCAAATTTTAAAGAGTTGTTCGGCCCTCCTTTGTGAAATTTTAGACCTCCTGGTTTCTAGTTTCTCATTTTTAACCTGTCAAATTTAGAAGAAGATTCAAGAAGGTTAGCATTTACAGAGCTATGGATATAAAACTATTTGCTGTGTAGTCAATCTTCCTCAATCTTAATGTGCTTTATCAATTCCCTCAGAGTGAAATCCTTCTTCTTGTGTTTCAATTGATCCTTCTAGGATGGGGTAGTTTTTTAAGCAAAACACTAGCTTATTATTGACACATTTTCATCTCTTTAGTTGGAACTTCAGAAACTAAAGTCTCATAGTCATGAATGTAAGGCATTATAAGTCTGTCATATTCAATTCAAAATTTTATCCACCAATTAACAACATACTTGTTAGTATTACATCTCATTCCGTATTTTTCCTTAGAAGAATCCCAAATTTGTTTATCTAATTTCATGTTTGGATAAATCTCAAATAATAGACATGTAACGCAATAGCATGTCCCTACAGGTCAGATTGTCTTTTTTATAATTTCCATTAGAGTACTAAACATGAGTGGTTTCTTCCTTCTTAGGAGACTCATTAATGACATCATCAGATTCCATCACAATAGTTTCAGTCATAGTGGATTCAACATGCTTGGGTTCCAATAGGCCATAAGCAACATCAATTTATTTGAAATAAAACAACATACGACCAGCCTATCTTCTATAATCATTATCATTATTATCATTAAGATGTTCCATCCTAGGCATATTAGACACAAATGAGTTTGGAGCAATGTTTGATTATTAAGCAACTATAACTGATCTTTGAATTGCTACAAATGAATTGCTGGGAAATGATTACCAATTAAACACATTGGGTCACACAATAGAGATTGACCAAAAATTAAGAAAGGGCTTATTTGACATTGTCGTGGCATAATTCGAACCACTGGCTCAAAGATCAATTACGCCCAGCCACTGGTGCAGTCGCTGCTCATTAGCTATTGATCTCCAGACTACACAACCCCAGCCATTCTCATGCACTCGTGGAGAATCGAGTAGAAACATGAACAATTTGAGCATCTAAGATTTTATAAGAGAATTTTGCAATAAGATAATTAAATGTTTTTGATTGTATTTTCTGAATGACAAAGAGCCAATTTTATAGGCAAAGTTATGATTGTACAAGGAAGCAAGCAGAATAGCTGAAATTAAGACTGTAATTTAGGGATAAGAAATAAGTGATTAACGATTACAAAATAAACTCTTGGGGGGCGAGAAAATATTTGATGAAATTAGTTTAATGCTTTTGGGAACTTTTAAATTGATTTTATATAAAAGCATAATTTATATATCACTGCACCGCACCCTATGCCCGAGCTCACCCCATCTGGCAGACACATCTGTGTCCTAGCCAATCCATAGTTTCGACCCAATCATTATTCAAAGGGTCTATGAAGGTAGATGTATACAAAAAACGTTTTCTTTCTCAATTCTTCCCACATGGGACAAGAGTTTCACTTTCTTGTATACCACCCAAAACTCCAAAATGTTTTATTAAATATGATTGCAATTATTGAAAAAGGGGATGATTATCTTAGAGACGACATATACTTTAGTTAAAGCATTGATAGCATACTAATTATAAAAATTAATACCATGTTTTATAGTGATGGTTATGTTATGTTCTTTGACATTTATAAGCTTGGATTCTCAAGTCCTTTTAAATCCTTGATTAATGATTAAAAGAATTAAAAATTATTTTGAAAGTATGGACATTTGGTTTAAATTTTACATATCAAATTAATCTTGTAGAAGACTTTAGCGAGAAATCCACTTAAAATAAAAAATTTTAAGGTAATGTTTAGTTAGATGCAAATAATCTTATAATGTAAACAAGTTTATAATTGTATTTCTATTATCTTGTTTGGTTGTAAGGGAACTATTGAGGGAGTACTCAGGCATTTCTCCACATCAGCAAAGGAGCATAACTAACTTGCCCTAGCTGTACATATTCGGTTAGAGTTTGTTAGAAGCAAGCAGTTAGTTTGTTGGAGAGATAGCTTGTATATATATGTTGCTCTGTTCATTGTATGATGATGATGATCAATAATAATTCTCTCCTTAAGCTGTATCTCCCTCTCTCTATAAACTTTCTGGAGTTTATCATGGTATCAGAGCAGATTGCTCGGTCTTGATTTACCACCATCCTCATTTGATTAAAATGGTGTGTACGTGTTGGGCCTTGTTAGTAGCCCACACGTGAGGGGGCGTGTTGGAGTATAAAAGTAAGTATTGTCCCACATTGATAAAATTAAAGAGTTGAGCATGTATATAAGCTTGTGAGTTACTCCACCTATTGCTAATTGGTTTTGGGTTGGAATTTCATTTAAGCTTATATGCATGACTCTTTAATGAAGGCCCAATTTAACATGAAAACTTAACATGGTATCAGAGCCTGCTGTAAATTCTCTAGCATATACTCAATGGATTAGATGTGGTTCTATGGTTGTTAGATGGCTTTTAAATTATATGGTTCTTGAATTGTCTGAAGCTTTCCTATATGAGAATTCTGCTAAAGAACTATGGGATGAATTATCTGAGAGGTTTGGGGAAAGTAATGAACTTCTCTTATATCAACTTGAAAAGGACATATTTGACCTTTATCAAGGAAATGATAGTGTAGTAGTTTACTACACTAAACATAAGAAACTTTGGGATGAGCTAGCAGATTTGTCTGAGGTTCTTGTATGTGAATTTGGGGCCAATTGCTCAGCAATTAAGAAGGCCTTTGAGATAAATCAAAGAAAAAGGTTGACGCAATTTCTTATGCATCTTAATAATGACTATGATACTGTAAGGGAACAAATCTTGTTGTTAGATCTCTTACCTACTGTTAACAAGGCCTACTCTATGATCCAAAGGGTGAAGAGACAAAAGAAAATTACTAGCAGTTTTGGTGGTATAAGAGAAATTGCTGCTAATGTGCTCAAGGATGGCATTAATAGCTTTGGTGATTCTAAGTCTGCATCAAGTGTATTCATGGCCAGGAACAATTTTGGAGGCAAAAGAGATATCAAAAAAAAGGCCTAAGGAACCTAGGTTATATGACCATTATAAGAGGACATGTCATACTATTGACCAATGTTTCAAACTCATTGGATACCCTGATTGGTACAAGGGATCTAGAGACAACTCTAAGGACAGTCTCATTAAGAATAAGAAGCCTGCTGGGGCTATTAAAATGACAGCTAATGTTGTCAACTTTGGCAACATTCAAGACACACCTCTGGAAGAAGTTGATACTAATAGAGATGCTGTAAACATTAGCAAAGCAGATGGGAATATACTGCAAGCATGGGCTTAAGAAATGATGAAGCTTATGAAGGGCAGACAGAGCATGGATCAGTCCAGTGGTGGCATTGGCTCATTTGCCAACTTTGTAAGTATGGTCACCACAAGCTCTCATTCTAGTACATGCTGTTCTGTGCCTAATAATTGCTATGGTTCTTGGATTATAGACACAGGGGCAAGTGATCATATGACCTTTGATTGCACTCTTTTCACCAATATCACCTATCTTGATAATCCAGTACATATTATCCTATCTGATGCATTACTTAAAACTATCACACAAATTGCTCAAGTTGCTTTACTACCCAACTTATCCTTGAACAATGTACTTTATGTGTCAGAATTCAAATACAACTTGCTTTCAGTAAGCAAGTTCCTTATTGATCTACCTTTATACACCAAATTTTACTCAGACACTTGTATTTTTTAGGACCTTGCAACTAATCTGGTTGTAGCTGAGGCAAAAAGGACCGGTGGGCTATATAGACTTGATTCTGTGGCCACTGGCAGCACAGGTAGCAAAGGTTCTTTGTCTTCTGGGAATAGTCCATCTACAAATAATTCTTCAAGATTGTTACCTTCTCCTTCCTTTCTCATATGTCTTTAAACGCTATAGTTTGTAATAATTTGTCTTTTGATGTACTTCATGGTCAGTTAGGGCATACATCCATAACTACAATGCAACATATTCCTCTTTGCAAAGGCTAGACAGCCAAGGATTTTCTTTGTAAAACATGTGTAATGGCTAAATCTCATATGTTGCCATTTAATAAGAGCTTTAACTATACTAGATTCCCTTTTCAGCTTGTATGGGGTCCTTACATGGTGGCAAATGTAACTGGTGCTCACTTTTTCCTTACCATTGTAGATGACTTCACCAGGGCTACCTAGACTCAAATCTTACAAAATAAAACTCAAGTGCTTTCAGCTATTAAAGGTTTCTTTACTATGGCTGAAGCACAATTCAATGCCAAAATCACATTGGTTAGGTCAGACAATGGCACTGAATTTATTAACTCTGCTTGTCTTGATTTCTTCCTTCACAAAGACATTATTCACCAAAAATCCATTGTCAGTGCTCCCCAACAGAATGAAGTGGCTAAAAGAAATTTTCGGAACAGTAAGAACCTTAAGGTTTCAAGCTAGTATGCCTAGGATTTTTTGGGGTGAATGTGCTCTTGCTGTCACCCATCTCATTAACAAGATGCCTATGGTAAATTTATCTTGGAAGACTCCCTTTGAAATACTTCATGGTGTTTCTCCAACCTATGACGAACTCAGAACCATAGGATGGATAAAGTAGCTGAAAAAGATAAGTTTGAATCAAGAGCCACCAAATGCATTTTGCTTGGGTATACCCTTGGTTTTAAGGGTTATGAACTTTATGCCCTAGACACTTACAAGATTTTTCACAGTAGAGATGTTGTCTTTCATGAAAAAATATTTCCTTTCAAACATGCATCAGTCCATTTGGAAAATCCTCCTACTTCCCAAGACTCTCTTCCATTGTTTCCAGATATTGACTATTCTATGTTACATGACAATCCCATTTCCTCTTGTATTTCTTCTCCCTGCCATTCTACACCACTTAATTCTAACACTTCTTCCAGTAGTAGCTCTTCAGATCCTTCTTCAGATTCTACATTTTCTGATTCTACAGTCAACCCTTCTTTCACCATCAATCCAGTTACAATTTCTTATTCTTACTCAAACTCTATACAGCCCAGTTCTTCTTCATCTTCCACCATCAATCCTTCTTCTTCAGCCTCTACTAGTAATATTCCTACCCGGTCACCTCCCAGAAGGTCACAGAGATCCAAAGCTCCCCCCAGTATGGCTCAAGGATTTTGTGTGTGCTCCCACACCACCTGCTGTAGCTCATCCAATTACATCTCCCACTTCCTCTCCTAGTATTTCCCACAGTTTTAACACCATGGCCCCTTGCAAATATCCTTTGTTTACTTCTTCTAATCTGGCACACCTTTCCTCCAATTATGTTACATCACTTGCTAGTGTCTTGCAAGTTCTAGAACTTGCTTCTTGTGCTCAAATACAGCTATACCCTGAGTGAATAAAGGCCATGGACTTGGAGTTAGATGTTCTTGATAGAAATGGGACTTGGATTTTAACCTCTTTCCCTTCTTTACCGAAGGGAAAGAGGGCTCTTACATCCAAATGGGTGTATGAAACCAAGTATAGACATGATGGTTCTGTTGAAAGACATAAGGCCAGGCTAGTTATCATGGGTTTTGAGTAGATCAAAGATAAATATTACAAGCATACATTTTCTCTTGTTGCCAAGCTGACCACAGTAAGGGTACACATAGCCATTACTGCTGCCAAAGATTGGCCCTTACACCAACTTGACATCAACAATGCATTTTTACATGGTTTCATAGATGAAGAAGTTTATATGCAACCTCCTACTGGATACTCTAAAGCTCAGCCAGGCCAAGTTTGTAGGCTGTAAAGATCATTGGATGGTTTAAAACAAGCTTCTAGGTAATGGAACTTAGAGCTGAGTAAGTTTCTGATTTCTCAAGGCTTTACTCAATCCAGGAGTGACTACTCTCTATTTACTAGGGTACACAATGGCTTGTCCACTTTCATTTTAATATATGCGGATGATCTTCTCATTACTGGCGATGATACTCTTGGCATTGCACATATAAAACAAGCCTTGTATATAGCCTATACTATTAAAGATCTTGGCTTGGCTAGATACTTCCTTGGCATTGAAATTTCAAGGTCCAAGGTTGGTACTTTCCTTAATAAAAGGAAGTTCATTCTTAATATACTTTCCCATACTCATCTTACAGGTGCCAAACCAACTAAATTTCCCCTTCCCAAGGGCCTTAAACTATCCACTGAAGATGGTCAGTGCTTTCCAGACCCTGAATCCTATAGAAGACTGATTGGGAAACTTTTATATCTCACACTTACTCGACCTTATATCTTTTATGGTGTGCAGCATCTCAATTAATTTTCACAGACCCCTCGAGAGCCCCACTATCAGGCTACCTTACATATTCTTAGATAGCTCAAAGGGGCTGCTAACAGAGCCTTGTTTTATCCTAAGACACGAGATCTTGATCTTACTGCATATTGTGATGTAGATTGGGGCACCTGTAGAATGTCCTCTAGATCTCTCACATATCTTTCTTAGCTCTTCCTTGGTTTCTTGGATGACCAAGAAGTAAAAAACTATTGCAAAGTCTTCTGCAGAGGCTGAATACCGAACACTACCTCTGAGTTAGAATGGCTTTCCTTCCTTTTGAAGGATCTTCATATTTCATTCCCTTTGCTATCCCTCTTCCCTATGACAACAAGGCTGCCATTCATATTGCTGAGAATCCCGTTTTTCATGAACAGATGAAACATCTCAATATAGATTGTCACTACACTCAGGATAAGTTACTTGAAGGTTTCCTACATCCCACTCATGTTGGTTCCAAACACCAATTGGCTGACATTATGACCAAGCCCCTAGGCGTGGTTCAACATCAATATTTGGCTTCAAGGTTGGGTTGGATGGATTCTCCTCCAATCCCACCTTGAGGGGGGGGGGGGATGTTGAGGGAGTACTCAAGCATTTCTCCACATTAGTAAAGGAGCATAACTAACTTATCCTAGCTATACATATTCAGTTAGAGTTTGCTAGAATCAAGCAGCTTGTTGAAGAAACGGCCTGTATATATATGCTGCTATATGTTCATTGTATGATGATGACGATCAATAACAATTTTCTCCGTAAGCTGTATCTCTCTCTCCCTCTAAACCTTCTAAAGTTTATCGAGAACATTGTAAATAACAACTGTCTTGTAATTATGTTTATCACAAATTGTGTTTTCATGATTTTATTACAAGGTTGATTGCATTACATTATATTCAACCAAATATAAAAAAATTCTACAAACAGATTCATACGCTTCACTGTTTACGTACATTTTTTAAAAATTAAATTCTTTAAAAGCAATAGCTTGACTATTTGACTGATTTTCTTAGAGGATCCTTTTGCCACTAAGAATTCTTCTATAATGTTTAGAAATTTATCTTTTGCGAATGATTCACAATTGACAGAAGTTGAAGTACATAATAATCCAAATCCAATTTATGAAAAAAAGAAAGACAATTGAGCCAAATTATCTCCACCGACAAGCCATTGCATCATACATGTCTACATAGGAAAATGGTTCGAAATACAATGTAGAATGTTTGAAAAGGGGGACAAAAAAATGTGTGAATCAAAGTCTATAGAAAGCCAAACCGCAGCTCGTATACCGGTTTCATTTGATCAAAAAAATAGAGTCGACTGATCATCATGACTCACACGAGTCCACCATTTCGACTCGATTATCAGGCGGGTCTGTTACTTTTTGTCCGCTACCATTCCTTTTAGTCAAGTGCGTAATTTCTCTTAATTAGTTGGCACCATTTTGACCACCAATCTTCTTATTTCCTTTTACAGTAATTTGTAATGCTAAATCTTCTTGACGTCAGGGGGGAAAAAACAAAATTAACCCAAAAGAAAAGGTGCTATCTGCTTGCTTTTTTCCTTGGTTCATACAAGGTAGAAATTAAATGTCAATACCATATTTTAGAAAAAGGAATCAAATTTGGAATTTGCGACATGCCCATTTTAGCATATGGGGATATTAATTTATCACTTGCCACTCTTTACATCTTTGAGTTAAATCTCACTGCTTCTTGACACAACTTCTCATCATTTACAGCTAAATCCTAACACTCCTTGTTGTTCTTTGCAACTTTTTACTACCAATTACAGCTTGTTGTATTTATTGAATATGAAATTGAATTAAATAATTGAATCACTGATAAAAATTTAAAAGAGCAACTCTATGGAGAACCTGATGATTATGTGCCAATTGTCGTCCATTAACTTGGATTTGATATGCAGAATATTACGTAGCGACTTAAACTGAGACTCATGTGTAAAAATGTTTTATTGGTTTTCAAGAATTGGAGTCGATGAATTTCAATGGTCATGTTGATCTAGAAGTTTTATGCCATACTATCCACTAGAAAAATATTTTTTTCTATATCGTGGTGTTCAAGTTGAGGAATTAGTAGTGCATATAATATTCCTTCTGCATGACCAATTCGTGTCAACATGTTTACTTGAGTTTCCAGTACGTCCATGCATATATGACGGTCCAGCGTATGCTACCGAGTCATTCTAATTTCTGAGTATGCGCATGTACAACCGGGGAAGGAACAGTGCATTCCAACACTTCATGTGTCAAGTTTATCTCATCAAGAATCAATCTCTCCAATGTCGCAATACGCAATCAATTTCTTTTCTTTTGTTTGGTCTTTCCCAGTGTCATTTGTTAACGTATGTGTAAGAGTCAGAGATGTAACATGTGCGTATAGGTCAAAATGATTTTTTTTTGGGGAAAAAAAGATATACACATTGTGAGCACTAGTGCAGTTGATAAAAATTTTAAAAATTTGTATATTTCAGCCTTTACTACTCTTCATATGAAATAAGAGAAATAAAAGGCACATTGATTAATAGTAACACAATGTTGATGACATTTGCATAAAATTGACAATACTTATTACCTATACATAATTTGGTATTAATGTGAAAATTATCCAATCCTATTATCACAAGTGTTTTCTTTTTCTTTTTTCTTTTCTTGTTGGTCCCCTTTTGATACTTAATACTTTTTTTTCCTTTTTTTTTTTGGCACACAAGAAAGTGTAGTTTAAGTATTTAAATTAAGGTGTATATGTAATACTAAGTTATTAATATTCACTGTGATGCTTATAAGTCAATTAAAAATGATTACAACATGATAATGTTTCAAAGTAAATTTGATGTAACTTAATTGATAAAATTTCTTGATGCTAATTTAAGTCTATCCACAATAAAAGTTTAATAAACTAATCAAAACCTCTATTGTACTAAACAGAAACTTCTTTAATATACATTTAAAATATATGAAATTTTATATATTCTGCTCTCTGTATCTTTTTTTTTTTAAGTTTTATGATTCATGTTTTGACCTTTTATGCATATAACATTTAACAAGAATGAGCCTAAATGAGAGAATTATTTTAATATCATTGCCTAATCTGATGCCTATTTTAAGTCAAACTAGTTCTAGTTCTAGTTCTAGATAGGAGAAATCCCCTTTTTTTTTTTTTTTTAAAAGAATCCCCTTTGCGTAGTTTTATGTTAGCCCTTGTTAAAACCCCAAAATACCCCTGAATTAGCCAGCCATGAAAGGAAAATCTCACCAGTCACCACCCAAAGGCCACGTAAATCACCTGTTAAAAAATTTCCAAAATAGTGACGTCATGTCAACAGTCTCTGACGTCACCCCACGACCCACATTTTTTCCCTTCCCGGGCTTGTCCTTTTTTTCCTACTCCTATATATAAGACCACGTTCCCTACCCTTTGTTTAACGCATCGATCACCTCCACCTCACCTCTCACTTCTATTCTACAACCCCACCCATCCCGACTTTCTCTCTCTAGAGAAAATGGAAAGTAGCTGTGAGAAAACATCCGCAGCGTCCTCATCACCATGCACTTCTCCCCCTCACAGCTCCTCCGCTAACAATAATATTAGTAATAACAGTAATTCTCCCATGGCGGTGGCGGCTACGGTGGCTCAACCGCCAAATCCTGCCGTGATAATGAGCCCTTGCGCCGCCTGCAAGATCCTCCGGCGGCGGTGCGCTGAGAAATGCGTGCTGGCGCCTTACTTCCCTCCAACTGACCCCCTCAAATTTACCATTGCTCATAAGGTGTTTGGTGCTAGCAATATCATCAAGTTGCTCCAGGTAATTATTTCTTCGATTTTAGTCATTGAATTTGAATGTTTAGGTGCTTTGTTTGAAGATCACATGAAAAATATGAGTTAATTTAGCATTGATAGTTAGGGGTGTGAATTTAAAATTCATTAATTTCCACTTATAGTTTTTATTGTTCATTGTATATATTATGGTATGTATATGCCTCAATAAATGATAGCAAATAAGATTTAACATATAAGAAAGATTAAAAGATAAGTATAGTTTGATTGGTCAAATATTAACTATTAATGTACTAGATCTAGGATTATATTTTTATCAAAATTGAACAGATTTGCATGAAGAAGTTAATTGTGAAGATAAAAATCAAAGAAGTACATGCCGTATATTATTTGCTACTGAAAGACATAACTACTAGAATCTACACATGTGTTTCCTAATAACAATCAATTTCTTGTGTAGAAGAAAAGTTAGGATAAAGACAAACGTACAATTGAATTTTGGATACATATAACTTTTACTTATATAAGGTTCCACAGTACCGACTTCACGACATTTCCATTCCTTACTTCCATATATGGCATACGCTTCTATTAACATTCAAAATCCTAAATAATTAACTTATAATCTTACAGTAGCTTCGTAGCATCTATGAAGTTTGACTCCAAAACAGCCCATCGCTAATAATGCAGGCTAATATTTTAATATGGGTTAAAATTGTACTATTTCGGTCATTCTCTTTAATAATTGTTGCACTAACTTTTTTTTTTGGGAAATATTTTTATTACAATTTCTTCTTTCTTCGAGCTAGCTACACGTATACATATCTACAACTAGCAGAAGGTATTGTGCGTAGGTGTGCAGAGTTAACTAACAAATCTTATACCTATATAACCAAACCTAGCTCGATGCATGCAATCCAAAAGAGGATTCTTATCTTAAAATCTATAAATGCATGTATTTCTAAATATGGATAGTGTTCTAAGATATGTAAAATTAACTAACTTCTGTCATATCTATATAACCTAACTTAACCAGATGTCTAATATTCACAAGAAAGAGAAGAATTTTCAACTGTAGATGTATTTCTAGATCCAAACCTTTAAGTTGCTATCGCATTTACATTAAGATCCTAGGTAGGTAACTCCGAACTAACAGAAAGCTGCAGTAATTAATCTGATCGAGAAATTAAACCGGGGTTTTTGTTGGCAAAATATTTATGAATAAAATGTCAAAGTTTGGAAATATAGCGAGTAATTAATAAGATTTGGTTTCACACCCAACGAGGAAGGATTTTGGACCAATGATGACTAAACACATTGCCCACAAAGTATATATCAAGTGGGCTCCTCATGCAAAATGGTCAACTCTTCTCTATCACTTTGACGAGGATGTCTCTATAGAAAAGTAACACTTATATATGCATATGGGTAAATCAATTTACGATGTAATATTGTCCAAGCATCCACACATATCTTGAACATGCACCCATAATACTCTCCCCTTTCATATCAGTAACGTGTCTTTTTTCTCCCCAACACAAAATTAAACTTTCACATGTATACTACTATGTCGGCACAACATGAGGGAGTGATCACTCATCTTTGCAACATGATTAAAAGACATATCATGATCATCCATCAAAATTTCAATGATAATATAAGTTTTGTTGATCAAATTATCATATCTGTATCAAAATTATGTTCAACGTATGAACGATCGTAAATTTGTCCATATAGGTGTCTTCCTTGGAGTAAATAACGAATGAAATATGATATATACACATCAATCAAAATACTAAAGTTTGATACTTTTTGACATGCTATTTTTCATGTTTTTCACTAAGTTAAGTATATTTTATCTTTTAGGATCTCCCAGAGTCTCAAAGGGCAGATGCAGTAAGTAGTATGGTATATGAAGCAAATGCTCGACTCAGAGATCCAGTATACGGGTGTGCTGGGGCAATATGCCAGCTACAGAAGCAAGTTAGTGATTTACAAGCTGAGCTAGCAAAGGCACGAGCCGAGATTGTCAAGATTCAGTGCCAACAAGCGAACTTGCTTGCCTTTATTTGCATGGAAGTGACACAATCCGAGGATCAAGTTATGGCACCCCCATCAAACGAAGATCCATATGGGACCACAACTAGCAACAACTTCTTGAATTTCTATGATGACGGCAACAATCTCAACTCACTTTGGGAGCCTCTTTGGACTTGACAAATTAAACAGAGGCAAATAAGAGGGTCTTCTATCATCATCCTATAGGAAAAAGAAATATACTGAATTTTCAACAAATAAGACTTTAGAAAAAAAAAAATTAGTCAGGGAGGAAATGGGACAAAAAAGTTGTTTCATTAAGTCATAGTACTAGAGGGAAGAAGAGAGACTTCTGAGGCACCCAAAAAAGGGGAAACAGAAAGAAAAAGAAATGAAAAAGAAAACGGAGATAATGAAAGGACACAAAGGGTGTTTTTTTTTTTTTTTTTTTTTAATACTGAGGCTTAATTCTTTAGCTAAAAGGTAGTCATACTAATTTTCTTTGTATCAAACTCAACTTTTATTTGGTAACCTAATGTTATCATCTTATTGGAATTATTTATTTATTTCTACCTATCAATTTGCTTGTCAAACCAACTAATCTCTTGCAAGTCCTTTCACATAGCATCAATGTAATGGGGTTTTCAAAAAATGTAAATGGGGTTTTCTTAATTTGATTTTTTTTTTTTAAATGTTGAGAGGGGATCCCAAGTATGCTCCCTATCAAGCAGGTGTTATTGCATGTTAAGGGACACAAATTAAACAAGGCCTACAAAAGTCATAGCTTATTGATAATCAAGCCCTATATAAGGGACCCATTTGTAGCTCGAATAAGGAGAAACTTGTGCCCTTTAGAGTTTCATAATACAAGATGGATCACACTTCTTATAAAATCAAAAAAATCGTACTTATCTATCTCATTCAACTAGCAGTTCTTTTTCAAGGGTATATAATTTGAGCGGTTCATTATATAGTGTAATACTAATATGTGAAGGATGAAGCCTCTAGTCTCCATTAACCAATAAGAAATCCGATTAATTAGTACAACCATATGAATTATGCATACCATGGAGAATAATATTACCATGGATGTAACTATCCTTGCATATTTATACTTAAATTAACAGCAATCTTAGTCGTCTTTTAACTTTAATTTTGATTGTGAGGGCAAGAAAAAATTTTTCACATATATAAGCAGAATCTCAATCTAAATTTTGCGAAATAATCCTCAGAAACTTGACTTCCTACAGGTTGTATCTAATCAACATCCATTCAATCTCCCCTATATGGTCTTTGATATCGCCTCCACTAAGATCACATTTCTTGTATCTCTGCGACATTCAAAGTGCATTCGCACATTAGCCTTTTGCCCAAGAACGTGATTCCATTGGAATTTTCTGCATGCATTTTGCACGTTATTAAATTTTGTTGAGTCAAATTCAAATTATTTTGTTGAAGAAATCCGTCTTTTTCATGATTCATTTGGATGTAAGCGCCTAACTTTGTTCACTCGTGCTGGAGTCCATCGCACACTATTTATAGAGCGAAACGACGACTTTGCACCACAGGAATGGAAAATTGACAGAAATTATTTCCAAGATAATATTACATTTTTTTCTTTCGTTTTTTGTTTTTTAATTTACTTATGAATTAATAAGAATAATTAAAAAAAAGCAAGCCATTTTTTTTGGCTATAAAGCGGAGAATAACGATGCAAAAAGCTGGCAATTAAGTAGGTTAGTTAGTTAAAGCCCATCTGCCCCCATAAATATACGTTCAGAAATCGCAATAAAACGACCAGATTAAATGTAAAGAACGTGCGCTACCTTGTCTTAGTTTTTGACTCGCTTTGTGGCGGCTACATGTACTGTCTGGATATATCATCTTAGGAAAATGTTCCCACCATCTAACATGTACCTGCTGCATGGGTGTTTAGTTGAACTCCTCTTCTTCATCTAATATTATTGTAGAATTCAACACTTGAAAAAAAAAAAAATTGATATGGAAATATTGCACGGATTGACATTACGTAACAATTGATTTGAGCTTTTTAAATGTTCTATGTTATTC
Organism: Carnegiea gigantea; assembly: GCA_029747015.1. Classification (NCBI taxonomy): domain Eukaryota; kingdom Viridiplantae; phylum Streptophyta; class Magnoliopsida; order Caryophyllales; family Cactaceae; genus Carnegiea; species Carnegiea gigantea. The sequence continues at coordinate 245,544 of JAKOGI010000130.1, read as the reverse complement.
TTGTTTTAAAAAGTTAAAGGTTTCTCTTTTTTATTTATAAAGCAGGTAATTCATATGAAGTGACAAGAAGTTATTGCTTGCTGCCTATTGCTGTCTATGTAAACTTGGAAAAAAAGATGCAGATATCATTTTGCTCAATCATTTTGCTCAAGAAAGGCAATGAATACTAGGATTCGTATAAATCATGCTTTATGCCTTTGTTCTAGGGTAATTGGCATAAACAATTCCTGAGGAATCAGTTAATATGACCTCGATATTACGGCTTAATTTTACAACCCTTGAAATTTTAGCATTGTATTATTGAAACATTACTTGGGAAAATATGTAAAGAATGAGAATTGATCGACCGTTTTGCCCCTCTGCTAATGCTTCCAGCATGGTATTTCGCTCTCTCTCTCTCTCTCTCTCTCGACTAGCTGAAAGAATGGGCAACAATGAGTCTTTCTCATCCTTACTCTCACTCATACTCGATTTCACTACCCCTTATCTTGCTCTTACCTGTTGTTTCGGCCTGTGAAGGCATAGAGAGAGTGCGTGTGCTGGCAACATTAAAGAGGGACAAAATAAGCAATCACTACTCATTTTTAACATGTTTGCTGAATTAGCATTTTGATAATACAACATCAAAATTCTAAGGGTGCTAAAATTAAACCATAAAATATTGAGATCATTTAATTAATGCCTAAAACCTCAGGGGGCTCGTGCAAAGTACATGTTAGCCTTAATTAGTGGTAAAATTAGTAAGTGATTTGAAGTATGCATATAAAGAAAGAAAATTGAACAATTCTATTTCATGTATGCAACAGGTTGTTAAATATAATGTGGTTTGAATTTGCAAACCATTCATATTTATGCTAATGTGGAATTAATCGGCTTCGTTAGCCCAAGATGGGAACTTTGAATTGAGTCTCATCTAAATTAAAGTTGATAACTTATGTCCAAACCTATCTACAGTAGTACCACCTGAGATTGATCCATCCGAATTCAACGACATACAAATATAACAACCAGAACGTTACCTAATCTCCAACTTAATTAACCGAACAAGAACTTGTACATGAATTGGACTTCATTGATTATTCCGAAACTAACATAACCCGAATTTAAATGCAAGCCATTAAACAAGTCTCTTGGACATCTTAAATCTAATCACTACATCAAAATGTCATCCATATTTCACAAGGAGCCTTCAAATTATCCCATAACAGGGGGAAAAAAAGAAGAAATAGCGAAGTTGGTGTGTCAAATTCAAATTAGTTCGGTGAAGAAAAATGTATCTTTTCATGATTAGTTTAGAGATAAGAAGGTTCTCGTCCATGAATGCTGGAAGTCCATGAAATTGAAAATTATTGGCAAAGTCAAACAACAAATTGGACGTATACACATTTGTCTACTGGGGTTCTAAGTGGAGAAAATGCAACTAATTTATTTTAAAAAAATAAGAAGAGCCCCCTCCCCCGGGAAGGTGGGGAGTTGGAGATCATGTTAATCCTTTTAAACAGTTTAATTACAAGGCGATAAGAATAAAATTTAAAATACAGAGTAAAAAGATGTCACCTAATTTTAGTTAAAGTTCCCCATCCAAATCTGTGGCCTATATTCACAATATAATTACATGACCAAGTGTTAACCCCCAAGGCGATTAGAGTACCATTGATTTTCGGTTGCTAGCTAAGCTAGCTAACTAGCTCCTACATTTCTTAATTATTGTTGACCGAATATAACGGTCACATTGATTATCAACATTAAGTAGACGGTTACAGATTGATTAATTATGTATTAATTATTTGTAGTAATCTCCTATCAGTTACTGGTGTGGGTGCTGATTAAAATGAGCTAACTATGAGTTTAAGAGTTAGCAGAAAAATGCTAATCTGCCCCTACCTCTCTTTGATCTCTCTCACGTCAATCTCACTATCACTTAGGGATTCGGTTTAGGGCGTGACATCTATGTTGACTCCAGTAGCTATCGTCATTCCTAATTCAAGAATTCGTGGGCAATCACCGAGCATCAAGATCCTTCACTTTTGCGTTACTAAAGTGCGTCCTTATTTTTCAACAGTGATATCAAAGCCATTCCCGAATGAATCGGTTATGATTATGTGTACAATTAGTTCGTTCTTATCAACTATACTTATTGAATCATTGAAAGCACAGTTTTTTGGGGCTATGCAACTGGGTATGTGTCTGTTTGCCAATGGATTCAACCAAAATTTGATGATAAGTTCGTTCAATTCTACAATCATGCCATTTGATTGATGCTAAGAATGATTTTAAGTAGTTGAATGTTCACGTTAGCATAACTGTTGTGAACAAGAACAGTGACCTCAAAACCCTAAGGACCCGAAACCCCTTACCCTGCCACAAATCTTAATCCTCATTCATGTGACTCTCTGCCTTAGTGGCAGGCCTTGCGCTCAACCACAAAAGCCCCACTATCCGCAACATTGGCAAGCCTCAGTGGCCCACCAAATCGAAAACCTCCCTAACGATCTAAAATTTATTAAATGTAAGTAAAAAAATGAAAGAAAGGTTGGAAACAAAGAGCCACTGTGACATACCCATCAGACCCGCTCGGAAGGGTGGCGCGTGTAGACACGCACCGCCGATGAGGAATGATTTCAGTCGCATTCTTCCTTCAAAAATCCCTTTTTGCACCCGATCTACGCCTTTCATGTCACAAATACACCGTTCAAAGACCAACTAAGAGGTGCATGCCTTCATGCGCCGCTGCCTTGGTGGAGTTCAGATGCGTGAGTAGCATCATGTGACTTGATTTTGGCCGATCTATGCCGTGATGATGACGGTGTGACTTTAGATGGTGGCTGGGCGCACACAATTGGGTGAAAGACGGCGGGCTAAGGACGTCTGATTGGGTTTAGTTTAGTGGCTAATATGGCGGTGGTGGCTGACTAGAATTGTGAGCCAAAGAGGGTAGCGACAAGGCCGAGATGGGAGGTCTCGGTTGGGCTTGTAACAGAGACGCGTATTCCTTGGTGAGGGACTGGGAAGGCTCACAATAGAGGAATTCAATTAGAGAGAGAGAGAGTCTCGAAAGATTGACTTTAGAGAGAGAGAGAGAGGCTAAGGGTGTGTAGTTAGAGAGAAAAAGGCCCAATGAACTCAACATAAGGGGCCGAATAAAAGGGTAAGGGGGTCTCGACTTGTATAAGGTTATTTATTCAAATTTTGATTTATTATTTTGGTTTTTTTTTGTTTTAAAACAATTATGAAGATTATTAGTCGTGACATAATTTCTAGTTGAATTATAATTTTGTATAAATTGATATGCTGCATGCAATTGGTTCATTCGTTGAATTAGGATTTTAAATTGTTTTTAATTCAGAACGCATGAATTTATTGCAAAAACTTAATATGTTTAATGTCGTATATAAATTCATTTTATATACATTAACTTGAAGTTTTCAAGCCAAGTGACTTATAAATAATCAACTGGATTGAAGTTATATGAATTTATTTCATATATTAAAATTAGTATATATGATGTAAATTTGTTTTACTCGAATTCAATAAAAATCTACGTGATATTTAGAACTCCCTTGGTCTGTAAATGAATATATTTGATAAGATATATTATATAAATATGTTTTATGTAGTATTCAGTTACATGAATATGTTTTATGATAATCTTTTTATTTTATATATATGCTTTATGAAAATACACAAGCAGTTATGAATTGTTTAATTGTTCTATCATTGCTCTAGTTAATAAAGTGGTTGCATACCATTTTTTGGGTATATGGGGTATTTGTTCATTTTAGGAATTTGTTTCACGAACTTTAAATTACCAATATTATATGAATATGTTTTATATAATTTGCAAGTTTTACTTTGAATTTGTTTCATTCAAATTTTAATGTTATATGGATATGTTCTATACAAGTACTTGCAATTAATATTTGGATATATTTCATGTTACAAATTATGTTGCATTCGATTACATGAATATGTTTCATGTCAATACCAATTAGTAGCATTATGTAAATGTGTTTTATGTATATACGAACTACATGAGTTGTAGCAAATTTGCTAATTATTTTAGCACTTTTTCCTTATCCAAATTAATGAATATGAATTCGTCACATGTTTCCTATTAATTATGTAATTTAGCAGTATTTTATAAATTTATTTCATAAAATTTAAATTTATAAAATTATGAATGTGTTTTATAATTTGCGAGTGACGTTTGAATAAGTTTTATGTTATCTATAATTATATAAATATGTTTTATATAATGTTCCTTAGGCTTTGATGAATTTCTTTTGTAACATGTTACTATTTGAATATATTTCACAATACGGACTCTTTTTATTATATAAATACGTTTTATATAATAATCTGAATTTTATGGTTGATATGTCATTGATAGAGTTTGAAATGACATATTAATAGTTATATAAATTCTTTTTATGCAATGACATAACTTCATGTAAATTTGGTTTACATGATAAAGTCCAATATCTTTGCGATATTTCTGAAGTGTTAATTAGTCTAACCATAATAGTCTCCATAAATTTTGTTTTTATGAAAAAATATGATAATTAAATTCTAGAAACTTCTAATTCATGTCTGTATGTGATGATTATGGGCTAAGCAAAATTTTCGATCATGCGACATGAATGATGGAATTTTTGATAATTTAATTGTTTAAAAATATACCTAATGCGCATCTTTTAAAATATATACTTTTAGATATGATAATTAAAAAAATTGATTGGTAATTTATTTACCAATGAATAGTTTGATAGCGCTGACTATGACACAAAGTGTTAGAAGATCCAGTTTCTTCTGAACGAGCATAAAGGGTTAGAACACTTGTCAGGTTCTAAGTCTCTTAGAATGGCAAAGATGGTACTACTAGTGAGCAATATTGAGAAAACTTAAAGGTATATCAAAAATGGTTCGAGAGTGGATCGATCAATATGCTATACTTTGTCGTATTGCATCAATAACTATCTAGTGATGGAATTGAAAGTTATCCCACTATTGAGTACACGTGGGATTAGCTTAGCATTAGGTTCGTCTAGATTCATTTCCTCATAAAGTTCTGAACTTAAGGTCGGTATTGCGAAAGGGAACAGGGCTAAGGGAAATAAAGAGACGTATATTGTATGTATGAAATGCTATAACTATGAAAATAAAGGATCCTACGTACGGAATTGTCTTGAGCCGATTAAGATACCTTATTTCACAGTTGCTTCTGGATAATATGTGTGCTCCCAAGCATCAGTTGCCAATTATGATCCGTAGAGGATTGCAGACACGGAAGCAACCAAGTGCATAACTCAGGATTGAGTTGACTTTGTGAATTTTCATTACTATCCGATGGGTTCACAAATTATAGTTTTAGGTAAGGATAATGAAGAAGATGTCTTTGAATTATCGACATAACATTTGAAGCTCCGTGAAGGGATTATATTGTTTCTTCACGATACTCTCAGTGTACCTTGGGTGCGATATTCCCTTGTGTCTTTTGTTTCTGAGATTAGTTTTCTCTTTAATTTTCGTCTGGATCTCTTAGATATCGTATACAATGGCAATTTGTTTGGCCATGCCAAAATGAAATGAGTTTTCAATGTTCTAGACAAAATAGAATAACTTCTATCTTTACCTCATTTTCAACTCTGTTTTAGGCTTGCTTCTCTTGACCATAAGGGCCAAGATAGAGCTATCAAACTAGTTAAATGAGGTCTTTTAAGCCCAACTTTAGGGGTGTTCTAAAATATCTGTAACGAATAACCTAAACTGGAAACCCGCTACCTGATATGAAATTTCGGGTACCCAGACTGAACTATTTGAAAATTTTGCTTCGAGTACCTAAACCAATATTTTTTTCGGGTTATTAGTTCCGTTACGTTCAGGCGTTTTGAAAATTTGGGTATCCGAAGGCCCGAAACTTTCTATTTAATTTTTTCAAAACTTTTTTATATTATCCATTCCCTAAAGACTTTGTAAGTCAAATATTTTCAAATTCGAAGAAGGCAAGTACTTTGACTTCATTGCATTGTTTTGTTTGACTTGGTTGGGCATGAATATGATGTTAATAAGCTTACGCCTTATGGATGTGCCGGCCAATTAAAATATGAATCGTGGTAAGATATCGAGACATATTGTCATATCGTGTAATAATTTCAAGTGTAAGTTGGCACAATACAACGTTTTATAGCATAAATAGAAATAATTATATTATGGATACAATAAATTATTAGACAAAGTAGGAAAAAAGATTTTAGAAAAAATGGGTTGTTGGGTAACTGAAAACCCGAACCGAAATTATCGGGTACTCAAATTTCGATTACCCAAATATTTCAGCTCGGATACGGTTCACAATTTTGCCGACCCGAAATTTCAGTTACCTGAACCGAAATCACTTTGGTTCGGGTATGCAAACCATGAACACCTGTGGCCCACTTATTAGGGTTAAGTTGCTCATGTGTGAGACAAGTGTAGCCAGCGAAGCAACTATAAAGTCTTTTAGTAGGGCTCCCAGGGCATCAAATCCCTTAGTGTTCATTCACGCCAGACATCTACGGGCCCATGAATGTGAAAGCACATCATGAAGCGATACATTCGTGCAGTAGGTATGTGTACCAATTATATCACCACTATTATGTAATTGATGTGCTCATATATTTTATAGCGATAGTAGGACTCAATTGGAACGATATATTAGAACTTTTCAAACCAATTGGGATCATGAAATGAATTACCGCATGTCGATTTTCTTGGGGATGAGTTCCCAGGATTTTGGTGAAATTTAAAAATGACTTCGAATTGTATGAGTTACATTATGATCTTCAACCATCTCTTGGTGAGGGAGATGATTTGAATTTTAATCAAGTCACTGAGGATGGTACACCTTCTTTATTTAATAGGAATAGTGAAGATTTGTCTGTTAAGGAGAATGAGATTTGTTCTCCAAATGTTGAAGAATAAGTTTTATCCTCAATCTCTCACTGCTGAACATGCATTTAGTCTACACGTTCAGGATCCCACCTCCAATGGATAGTGGGAGTATTTCTGTTAGTGCTCAAGGTTCCATATATCTTAGGGAAAGGGGGACGGATTCCTTGTCCTATACCTCTTAGAGAAAGGGGGAGGGATTTCTCACCTAGGCAAACAAACAATAAAGGCCCCAAGATCCAAAGGAGTGGGCATGGAAGAGGACATTTTCCTATGCACTTCCTTGGGAGTTAAGGAACCTACCTCTTATTAAGAGGTGATTGTTTCACAAATCACAAAAAGCAGCTGGATCTTATAAGGGATGAGATGGATCACTGGCAAGAAAAAGGTTTGAGAACTTCTTGATCCTCCACCATAATGTAAGTCTATTGGAAACAAATGAGTTTTCAAGATAAAACGTCAGGTTGATGGTTAATCGATAAGTTCAGGCCCGATTACTCCGAGCCCTAGTTGCCCATTTAGACCTTGAGATGTTCTAAATGGACGTAAACATTGCTTTCCTCAATGGTAATGTTGAGGAAGAGATTTATATGAACTAACCCATTAGTTTTGCATCAAATGGACAAGAGGACAAGGTGTGTTATCTTAAAAGGTCCATATATGATCTTAAGCAATCTTTCCGATTTTGGTACTTTAGATTCCATAAAGCTATAACTTAGTTTGGCTTATTTATGATTTTAGAAGACTATCATGTGTATGTCAAAAGCTCAACATGGTGGATTATATTTCTTACCCCGTACGTTAAAGACATATTATGGGCTTTGAACGACTTAGAGTTGATCGAAGCTACTTAAAAGTAGCTGACCTATGTCTTCGAGATGAAGGACATGGTTAAGCTAGGTATGTTCTAGGAGTGGAAATAATTCAAAACCATCCCAAGATACATGCATAAAAGGTCTTAAATGGTTTTGGATTTACAATTCCAAACCGGTAGATACTCCGGTTGAGAGGGTTCTAACCTTGATTCTTGATCAATGCCCTAAAACAGATGAAGAAATGAAGATAATGAACAATATCTCTGACGCTAGTGTCATAGGATGCTTAATGTAAGCCATGTTATGTACGTGGCCTGACATTGCTTTGCAGTTAGTTTGTTAAGTCGTTATCAAAGTAACCTAAGACTTGCTGATTAGCAAGCCATCAAGAGAATCAAGTGCTACTTTCGTGGTATTGCTAACTTAGTCTTTTGCTATCAAGAACGAGACCTTAAGCTGAGAGAAACCTCAAAATGTCAATTGCGGTGGTGACCTGGATGAATCTAGGTCAACCTCATGACATGTCTTCACCGTGGGTGGAAGCACAATGTCATGGAGACAAAAAGCATTGCCATTAGGTATATACACACTACCAAGGTGATTATGTTCTCTTGATTAAATTTATTCCTAGTGATACGTTCAAAGCTCATTTGTTGAGTCTAGAAATTCGAAAGGTTTAGTTCTTAACCAAGTAATGTTATCTTTTGTGGGTTTTTGGTTAAAGAAGAAAGAAAATAAAGGATAGGTTCAAGGGTTGTGTTTGAGATAAGCCGAGAGGCGCCACTCAAATCAATCCTTGGGCGAATTCCTTCACTCTTTCTAGGATACAGAAATGAATCACCACCTAGAGGAGTTTAGGAAACTAGAACACCACTTGAGTTTGCCAACACTCAAGATATAGAACTAGATTTTGCACACTCACTTTGAGAGAACACTCAAAAGCTGAATTGTATTACTTGAAGTTGATTGTAGATGAATTGAAAACAACCCTATGCTATGGCCTTTATATAGTAGAGGCCTTACATAATGAAAAGGTATGAAAACACACGAAAAGAATGAAAGAAAAACAAGGCAAAATCTCAGCAACCACATTCGGATGCACCAAGGTGAAGTGGTGTGTCTCTTGAAGCCTTTTAGTGTGAATAGAGTGTAGCAGCCAAGGGGGATTCATGCACCCTTACTTTCATTTTGGGCCTTGCAAAGGGGGAAGGGACACGGCTGAAGAGGAAGAACCCAGCAGCAATAGCCGAAATGAGGTGTACACACAAGCCACACGCATTTTGCCATCAATGCGTTCACACTTGCAGCAAGCCCAACTTCCAGAAGGGATATCTCTCAAAATACTCAGCCAAATTCGATGATCTTAGGCTTGTTGGAAAGCTCTGGACGTCTAGTTTCAGGGAATATTCATTTGCTGCAATTGGACCTGCCGATCAAAAGTTATGGTCCAAATAGTGAAGGCTGTCCAAACTGCCCTGGGCTAAAATACCGTGTGCTTGTGGGCCTAATTTGACCATCCAAATGAACTCCAATTTGGGTATGGTTGGTCTTGTTAGAAAGCTGATTCTTTAAGCTTGAATATGGTGAAGTGTGTAGGAAATTATGCCCTCCGGAGCTTGCTCAAAAAGATGGCCCAAACTGGGTCAATTTTCGGGTGAAGTGCCCAATGCACTGTTGGACTGTTTTAGCGCAATTCTGACCAGATTTTGGGCTCCCTTTGCTTCCTTGGAGCTTCCCTTTGAAATTCATGGTAGTCTTAATCCCCATTTGGAAGTCCCTTTTGAATAAGGCACTTTGAAGTTCAAAACAAACTCCACAAAGTGTCTTGTGTCGTGGAACTCAAATAATGGGACCAAATATAAGTGTTTCCATGCATGATCTCATTTGGTCATTTCCTCCCTTGAAGTTGAGCTTGAGGAATGAAAATGATGCATATGAAAATATGCATCACACTCCCCGGGTAGTTTGGAGTTTGTGCTTAAACTCAAAAGGTCTTCGCTCTTCTCATAAAAGGGGTCAATCTTGTGAAATGTGGTTCTTTGTGGGGAAAGGCCATAGGACATCTTTGGAGAGAGAGCAAGGCCATGGGCTGGATAAAAGGGGAAGAGGGGAAGGTCAATTTTGTGCTGGATGGATCTTGATGGAGGGAGACCGTGTGGGATTTTTTGTGGGAACACATGATGGAAGGATTGTAGGAGGGGAGTGAGTAGGGGGTGTGAGTGGGTAGGGGGTTCCGGCGTGGTTTGCATAAGTATCAAGTCCTTAAAGGGTTCAAACTCATGGTGTTGGGACTTGAGAAGGGTGGTGAGAAAGACATCCGTATAAGGGTTGTCTTTGGGTTTTGGAGAGTGGGTGGGCTTGAGAGGGGTCAAGGTGATTTTCTTTTGGTCTTTGTGGAAGGTGGAAGTGTTCATCCGGCCATCATGGATGACACTTCTATCAAATAACCAAGGTCTTCCCAAAAGGATGTGACAAGTATCCATGGGAACTATATCACACTATAGCTCATCTTTGTAGTGTTTACCAATGGAGAGAGAAACGAGGCATCGGGTAGAAATTTGCATACCTTCGCCTTGGTTTAGCCATTGGATAGTGTAAGGCTTAGGATGAGGTGTGGCTTTGAGCTTGAGCTTGTCCACCATGGTCTTGGAGGCAACATTAGCACAACTACCTCCATCTATAATGAGTGAGCATACCCTTCTTTCAACGGTGCACGTTGTATGGAAAATGACTTCTCTTTGTTCCAAGTTGTCTTGGGTGGCAAAACCACTCAAGGCTCTTCTAATGACCAACAATTCACCTTCATCGGGGCCTTCTTCAACTTCTTCCACATTTTTCACCAAGCAATCTTCTCCTTTTTCTTCTTCATGTGGCTCCTCAAAGGAGCTTGGTACTCGGCAAGGGACACTATTCTTTTGTTAGGACATTCAGATGCAACATGTCCTAAGCCTTGGCATCGAAAGCACTGGATTTTGTCCTTGGGCTTCGAAGGTACCTTTGTAGAGGGTATAGAGGTGGCAGGAGGGGTGCTTTTGGGTTGTGAGGGGTTTTGGGGTTTGGGAGGAAAGTAGGAAGGCTTTTGAGTGGGGAATGGCCGAGGAGTGAGTCTAGAAATGGGGCTCTTTCCTTTAGACTTCTTTTATTGCTCTACTTTGTAAGCAAGAGAACTCAAGTCATCTAAGGAAGTGTATGGATGCAATTCAACTACATGAGCAATAGACTCGTCCAAGCCACTTAAGTACCTTGCCATTGTTTGGGCATCATCTTCTCTCAAGTCACATTTGAGTAGGAGTTGTTTAAACTCCCGGGTATACTCTTCAACACTCTTGGAACCTTGCTTTAGGTGATGAAGCTTGAAGTAGTTGTCTTGAATATAATGTGAAGGGAGGAACTTGGACTTGAGTTTTTCTTTCATCTTAGCCCATGTTCGAATCTTGCCTTTCCCATTTCTTACTCGTTTGGCCACAAGGTTTGCCCACCAAATAGATGCATACTTTCGGAGTTTGAGGGCAACGATTTTTACCTTCCTATCTTCAGCCACGTCTTTGTACTCAAGGACTCGTTCAACGGTTTGCAACCAATCTAGGAAGTGATCTGGGTCGAGTTGGGCTTCGAATTATGGGATGTCAACTCTGAAATCGCCAAGACTGCTCTCTTGTCTTCTTTGGTACCTTCTTGGAAAATCCTCTTCATAACTAGAGTTAGCATGGTAACTCTTTTCTTCCCTTTCGGACTCATCCGAATTCACATGAGTACGTGAGTGAGAGGGGCTTTGATTCCATCTTCTTTTCTCTTCCATGAGTTGGCCAAGTTGAGTTTGGAGGTACTTGACTTGGGCTTCCAACTCATCAACTCGATCTTGGGACTTTCTTGAAGACATTGGGAATGTGTTTAGGCTAGAAATAGACTGTTTTGGAGAAGAGAAGGGAGGGCACGGTCGTGCAATGGGACACTGGGGAACCATGCTTGAGTGCTGCTTTGAAAATACTGAAAATCAAGGGTGGCATGGTCGTGCTAGGGAGCACGGTGTTGCCGTGCCAAATTGCTGCCCGCGGATGCTTGGTTTTTGCACGGTTTTGCTGGTTTGTGTTGTTTTTGTGTTTTGGCTTTTGGGATGTAGTTGGCTGGGTTCTTGGTCACTTGACAACCTTGGCTCTGATACCAAATGATGTATATGAGCTCTCAAATGACCAAGTAATGTTATCTTTTGTGGGTTTTTGGTTAAAGAAGAAAGAAAATAAAGGATAGGTTCAAGGGTTGTGTTTGAGATAAGCCGAGAGGCGCCACTCAAATCAATCCTTGGGCGAATTACTTCACTCTTTCTAGGATACAGAAATGAATCACCACCTAGAGGAGTTTAGGAAACTAGAACACCACTTGAGTTTGCCAACACTCAAGATATAGAACTAGATTTTGCACACTCACTTTGAGAGAACACTCAAAAGCTGAATTGTATTACTTGAAGTTAATTGAAGATGAATTAAAAACAACCCTATGCTATGGCCTTTATATAGTATAGGCCTTACATAATGAAAAGGTATGAAAACACACAAAAAGAATGAAAGAAAAACAAGGCAAAATCTCAGCAACCACATTCGGATGCACCAAGGTGAAGTGGTGTGTCTCTTGAAGCCTTTTGGTGTGAATGGAGTGTAGCAGCCAAGAGGGATTCATGCACCCTTACTTTCACATGTTTTGGGCCTTGCAAAGGGAGAAGGAACACGGCTGAAGAGGAAGAACCCAACAGCAATAGCCGAAATGAGGTGTACACACAAGCCACACGCGTTTTGCCATCAATGCGTTCACACGTGCAGCAAGCTCAATTTCCAGAAGGCATATCTCTCAGAATACGCAGCCAAATTCGATGATCTTAGGCTTGTTGGAAAGCGCTGGATTTCTAGTTTCCAGGGAATGTTCATTTGCTACAATTGGACCATCCGATCAAATGTTATGGCCCAAATAGTGAAGGCTATCCAAACTACCCTGGGCTAAAATACCGTGTACTTGTGGGCCTAATTTGACCATCCAAATGAACTCCAATTTGGGTGTGGTTGGTCTTGTTAGAAAGCTGATTCTTTAAGCTTGAATATAGCGAAGCGTACAGGAATTTATGCCCTCCGGAGCTTGCTCAAAAAGATGGCCAAAACCGGGTCAATTTTCGGGTGAAGTGCCCAACGCACTGTTGGACTGTTTTAGCGCAATTCTGACCAGATTTTGGGCTCCCTTTGCTTCCTTGGAGCTTCCCTTTGAAATTCATGGTAGTCTTAATCCCCATTTGGAAGTCCCTTTTGAATAAGGTACTTTGAAGTTCAAAACAAACTCCACAAAGTGTCTTGTGTCGTGGAACTCAAATAATGGGACCAAATATAAGTGTGTCCCATGCATGATCTCGTTTGGTCATTTCCTCCCTTGAAGTTGAGCTTGAGGAATGAAAATGATGCATATGGAAATATGCATCATTAGATGTGTTGCAAATGAGCAAACTACTCATGATTTATTATTATATATTAGGCATATTGAAACGTCATATGCTTCTGGTTGATCTAGTCACATAGACAATTGCCTTGACACTTGAGTAGCAGGCAGGATGAGACTGAATCATGTTGGCACTAGATGTGCAATATTGATTATTCACACTAGAAGTGTACGAGTAAAATGAATATAGTTGCCGTAGTGAGTCTAAGATGAGACTTGAGGGAGTCGAATATGAAATAAGATTTTATATTGAAGCCTTAAAAGCCAAATCTTGAGTGTCAAGATTAACATTCAGTATGTTGATCTAGTGGCTCAAGTTAGATTTTTGTGCGAAAATCTAGACTAACGATTTACATGGCATAAAGAGTGACGTACCTAATTGAGTGGGAGTTATGCCATGACACAGATCTCATACTGTGTGCTTATAAGAGGACCCATGCATGGAGTGACAGTTGACTTCCCTATCTCTTATCACTATATGACCGTATGAATGATAACCCTTTGACTTAAGGCTTTGATATGAAGTCAAAGCTTGATGATGTTACCTTAATGTGTTTTTTAAGGGCCATGATGTATATGGTTCAGCAAAAACACATTAGGAAAGTAGTTAAGTGAAGATGAAATTTTACTAGTGTTTAAAGAAAAATCTATCCATCATTACCATATCAGCTCGGGCGATTATATTGAGTATATAATCATATGATATATCATATGGCATAAAAGGATTATGTACGCCGCTGGTGATGTTGAAGATGATTTGGGATATTATATTTCGTAAAAGTGTTTTGTTAGTTAGATGGTGACTTAATATAACACTATTAGTTACTTTCTGGTGCACGCCCCATTCCCCATATGAGGCTTGAAGAGATTACTTCGCGAAAAGATGTGTACTATATGGTCTATGTGACCAAGGGGAAGCTGTTGGCGGAATATAATGGTCACATTGATTATCAACTTTAAGTGGACGATTATAGATTGATTAATTATGTATTAATCATCTATATTAATCTCCTATTAGTTATTAGTGCAGATGCTGATTAAAATTAGCTAACTATGAGTTTAAGAGTTAGCAGAAAAATATTAATCTACCCCTACCCATCTCTGCTCTCTCTCATGTCAATCCCACCATCACTTAGGGATTGGGTTTAGAGCGTGACACGTATGGTAACTCTAGTAGTCACCATCATTTCTAATTCAAGAATTCGTGGACAATCACCGAGCATCAAGGTCCTTCGCTTCCACATTATTATGGTACATCCTTATTTTCCAACATTAGGATCGCTTACAATGTAACTCATCTGATAAGGTGGCTCTAACAAATTTCTCTTTTTCCTTTTTTTGCTTCTGATGTGTATTTAAATGGGTTTCTATAGAAATTGGAGGAGAACTACTAAAATTAGTATAGGGTAGCTCAAAAACAATTTAGTATATATTCCCCTAATTAAATAAGGTTTGAATTTATGCATCATCAATAGAGAAAAATATACTTAGAAAGCTTTTCATTATGAGGTAATGAATCACTCTGGTCAATAAAGAATATATAACTAGTAAAATAAAAGGAGGATAAATAGTGAGCTCCTAGATATATGTAGACACAAGGGATGAGGAAGAGTTGTTTTGGTTCCAAGGTAAGCAAGATTACCATGGAGGAGCATAATAGGGTAATAGATGAAAATGCTAAACTTAAGCTTTGACACTAAACAAAGTAAATAATTATATTTCAATGGCAACCAAATATAGAGCTACAGACACTGCCACTATGAGACAACTGGCTGCATTTGAACGTAGTTTTTAACTTAGCCTGTCGAAAAGTGTGACGGAAATTTTGATGGAAAGGAAGCCATTTTGATGAAAACACTTTGTACCTAGATCTCGAAATGAACTTTGACGGGATCATCGATCAAAATTTAAAAAACTGTGTAGATTTTGATGGGAACCATCAAAATCACCTGCAGCCCATCAGAGTCACTGAAAAGATTCTATCAACTTATATAGATTTTGACCAGCTCCGTTAGAAGCCCGTCAAAATTTTCAATAAATGAAGGGGGAGGAGAGCATGGTTTCTTCGGCGTGAACATTTTGCATCCTCACAAGCAGATATGGGAAACATATATCTTTCACTTCCCAGATTGGCTGAAGGGGTGAGGGACACCGACGGTCGTTGGGTTCTGTGGGTCGGTCGGCGGTGATGGGTAAGGGGGCGTGTGGTGGCTTCAGTGGCTGAGGAGGCACGTGAATATCACTTTGGTGGCTGTTGTGTCGTTTGGTGGTGGCTGAGTCCATCATTTGGGCGTTGTGTGGGGTCAGCGGTGGCGACTGGTTGGCCATCGCCAAGGAGTGTTAACATCGACATCAAGATTCTGGCAAGCATTTAGGCATTATGTTGAAGTTTGTTCCCCAATTTGCAGCCCCTCCCCCTCTAATTCATCTATTCAAAATTGATTTTTAGCCTTAATAGTATAAACTTATTGTGTGAATTTAGTTAAATGATGGTAGTAAATGTTTTTCTTCAATTACAAAATGCAATTAGTTGCCAACTGCTTTTTTTTGATTTGTTGTCACGGGTCATGGAAAACAGGAGAAAGCAAAGGAGAGAGACACTGAGTAAGTGGACAAAACTTTAGACCCAGTTGATAGTACTTCAATTGCTTCACTACGTAATTAAACTTTTTCTTAGCTTTTTTGGAGATTAATTGTATCCAACTTACTAAATACAAAATGTAGAAAGTAACCTTCTAGGTACTGCCCCTACTCCCCGTAAGTGAATGCCAAATTATGGTTTGAATCTATTAGGGTTTTAGCATTTTGTTCAAGTGCTATTCTGTGACATACAACACTTCAGATCTGGTTTGATAGAGCACTTTTCGTTGTCTACATCGTATTCTCAATCTTTGAAGTTTGGATTGCCTCTTTCTCTGAATTTGCTTTAGTTTATTTACTATCCAGATGCTCCACTAGTAAGAATGGAGTCACATGAGTTGAATCAAATCCTAAAATTAATAGGAATGGCCTTTCATATATGTTGTGCACATGTAACATTGATTTATTCCTTCTATCAGACAAGTTCTTGAGATATTTGTCTATCGTATAGTTTTGTTCTCTCTCCATTTTTTTTTAATCAGAACCAAGGCATTGAAAAGTTGCGATTCATTGACTTGGGTGGAGAGATGATGAAGATTTAGTCAATGACAATGATTGCAAATCTTGGTTGGGAGTGAAGTGGAAAAAAATCAACTTTGGACAATTGAGCACATTATGAGTTTGAGTTGTGGGTTGCTTAGTTCTTTTGTACTTCTAAATTAGCTCACAACTGTGTATTAATTATAGATGCCTAATTCTCTTTTGTACTTCTAAATTCTGCTTCCGGTTGTATATTAATTCTAGTTATCTTGGTTCTGTATTAATTCTAGTTTGAAGTCATTTTTTTGATTTTGTTCATGTAATTTTTGTTTAACTATGGGCTCTTAACTTTTGGAGCTAAAAATTTAAAAGGTCCTATGTATATGGAATTGTATGAAATTCAAACTCATAAATTCCAAATATTCAATTCAAAAGTTTATTAATTTCTTAACTAAGTTGCATCAATAATTCTATTATGCCGCTCCACCTAGCATATTCTAAAAATGTTTTTGTTTAAAAAATTATTTTGTTCACATTGTTCCACGTTACATAATTAGGAAAGTTAAAATTTTCAAAATTTGATATAATTTCTGACAGATTTTCTGACGGACTCTGTCAAAAATTGTGACGGAAAATACTGCTTTCGTCACAATTATTGGCAGAGTACATTAGTAATGCCCGTCAAAAATCTGACACTAATACAAACGTGAAATTGTTAGAGTTCTGACGTACAAACTTTTACATCAAAAAGTGTTTGGACTGTCAGTCCATCAAAATTTTCTTCAAAATTGTACTAATGGATTGGATTGTCAGTCTGTTAGTGGAAATCAAAATTCTTTCGTCAGTATTTTTGACGGGTTGGCCGAAATGTTTGTTTCAATAAGTGATTTTTCAACGGATATAATTTCCGTCAAAATTTCCATCAGTAGGCCAATTTTCCGTCAAAATGTACACTTTTTTCCGTCAAAGATTTCGTCAAGAATTCTCCTTTTTCTTGTACAAAATAGATCAAGGACATTGAGTAGAAAGTAAAGTGCATGGAATACAATGCGATATTTTCCATGAAGTTCGCCCTCTTTATAAGGCTACATATCTGCCTAAGAGCCCTCCCTAGGATTTAAACCTTTTTATGTTAATCTCATTGAGATTACAACTTCAAGTGTCCACCCAAGGCCCTTCACAGTATTCCCTTCAAGTCCTACTTACTGTAGTTTCACTTCAGACACCTCTCAAGCGTGATAGTGTCCTAATTACATCTCTTGCTTGCAAGTTAAGTTCTCCTAATATCCTTAGCTCATATGGAATTCCCTCTAAGTCTCACTTGAAGTAATTTTACCTCAGATTCATCTTAGGTAGGATAACACCCTAGCTGACATCTTGCTTAAAAGATCAGTTCTCCCAAGTTCCCTAACTCTCAAGGAATTCACAATATGTATACGAAGATTACAATGATTTTCAATACAAGTTCTTAAGAGTATAGTTCTGAACATTTATATATACATACACACACACGGATAATACATGTCCACATATATATGTGCATGTGCGTGTGCATGTGCGTGCATATGTGTATTTAAAGCACTTTAAAGCATATAATTCATGTACGACTTACGTACTTGACATGCGTATCGTATATAGGCATAATTTTCTAAACAATGTTTAACTCTTATCAAAAGACAGAAAAGAAGCATATATGTCAACTCCATATAAGTGAGGAAGATCATATATAATCTCACTTGGCTTTTTTACTCAGTAATTATAGTCAACCGTATTAATTACATAAGATTAATACTTTCAGGTCCCAAATTCTAGTTCTAACCCACCTTTGGGATGTTACCATATTCTAGAACACTCCGCTGAGCTCTACCCTTAATTCTAGTGGTTAACTCATTCTTTAATCAACTAAGCAAACATATTAAGCATGTGTGAGCTTTATAACTAAGGTCTCTGTCAAGGTTCTTAACTATATATCAATGTCGAATGACTTTGGGTGCATATCAAGGTCAAATCACTTTGAGTACGACTCACAGTTCAGTATAAGATCAACATGTCCAAGCTCAGTCAATCATATACTGATCTCATTTAACACAAGTATATTGCTAAGAATGCTTTAGAACTATACATGGAAGATTTATACTTTGACGTCTTATAGCACAAAGTGTCTAACTCATAATATAAAAAGTACATAAGAAGGTGCACTCTTGAGTGTATGTCAATGTTCAAGCAACTTTGATTACAGCTCAAAGCCTAATGATTCAAATATCAATTCAAGGTCCACTGAGCTTATAATTAAAGTAACTCATTAACTATCAAACAAAGGAAGAAAACTATCATGGTTTCAATATAAAGACTTAGAATATATAATGCAATATGCATCACGAATGCTATGCATGTGTAAGCTTAATAATCAAGGAGATTAACAAACATGCTATGTAGAACTAACGCTTTATATATCATTACTCTTAATTAGTTGACATTATCAAAATCAATTCACAATGTAACAATCTAGCCCGTTTTGATGATGACAAATAGTTGATAGCTAATGCATGTAAGTGCAACACATTTATCTTCTTATCACATATAACTTTTCTCCTATTTTATCACATATCCCTTTTACGAATAATATTTTCTCTCCCTCTTTTTCATCATTGAAAATTAATGGGGACCAAAAATATGTCAACTGTAAATTATGGGAGGATAACATGATGATCATTTTAAGCTCAACATGTGTTCTCCCCCTTAGTCATGTAATTAAACATATTTTAAGCAAGTGAGCATCTTATCTAGATAATATGCATTCAAAAAGTCAGGATGTTTTCCTCCTCCTTTGAGTATCTAATTGTAACACCCCCGACCTCACGTGGGTTGTGTTACACGCTACAGCCTTCCCTTGGGGAAAGACTGTTAAGACAACTTGCTTAAACCTATTTGAAATATAATCTATTGAGACTTAATATTTAAAACTTAAGCCACTATAATATAATTGGGTCTTGAGTTTAACCCTAGGGCTAGGAATATTAGGATTTTCTTAATTTCTGGGGCAAAACGGACAGAGTTTCCCCTGAAAACTGACCATTTCCCCAGGCCTAAGCCTTACATTACATCCCTGTATTACAAAAAGGTACTAAATAATACCAACAATTCTACGACTACACGCTGGAGTTCACAACTCTACGGGCCACACGTCCAGAGTATACAGAGTTTTATATTTTTCATAAATCCTACAAAAGATAAATTATTATATAACCTTACAAACATAATCAATATTACATACTCACGTCATAATCAAACCAAGTAAGTCCATCCTTATTGCACTCCACGCGTCAATCACGTACCTATGGATCTGGGAAAAAAGGAAAAAGTAATGGGAATGAGCAACCACTGCTCAGTGAGTAAACCCTCTCTCCCAAAACATACTTAACATACATATTACTTACGCAAGCCTTTCGTAATTCACTTTAGTTGAAGAGCTTTCACATAATACATCATATTCGAACCATAAACTGAGTAAAGGAATAGTCATACCAAAAGGCTTAACTTTAGAAGAAACCGTAATGCATTGACTTTACATAATAAAGTTACGTAAACTCAGACACATAGCATAAAAGGGGTTTTACGCATAAGTTTTACTTACCAAAAATCATACATAGTAACTTATTCACATAAATGAGGAGACTAGACTCTTAGAGGTACTTTGTTACTGCCATCCCGAGTCGGCCAAACTCGAGCGGCAACATACGCCTATCCGGACAGACATCATACTATGCTGAGACATAATTTTCATACTTAGACTTCAGGTGGGAATCAAACCACCATCCCTGAATCTATCATAACGTAACATATGTGATACCAGGCGGGAACTAAGCCACCATCCCTGGGTCTCGGACTTAAGCTTAAAGTTTCTAGAGTAGCTCCTCCATGTACACATAGACATAAACATAACCATTCGCACATATACATACTTATACGTATTCATATATATATCTTAGGAACTTATAACATTCATACACATACATACTTAGTAGACACACATGCTTATACTTATTCATATATAGGTTTTATGAACTTAAAACATGAAAACATAAATTTCTTACAACTTTAGCTTTAGGCAAACAACAAGATAGGCCTCTTAGAAACATGGTGAGTGTACTAACTCACGATTTAAAACTTGATGGTTGCTAGCGTGCACTTGAAAGCTAGGATTCGTAAATAATCACCTTCAATTGCCCTTTTTACACTCATTATAATCTTTCAAACGCAAAAGAGATGAACATGATATAAGCCAAGTTTACTAACTCATAAATCGATTTCGTGAATAGTCTAAAAGCTTTTCATAATCGAAGTAAATTTGCTAGCGTGTAAACTAACTTCGTAAAATACGTTTACAAATTTGAAAACGACTTCGTCTCTAACTTAAAGGCTTTGTATAAATGTAATACGTTTATTAACTTGTAAAACGATTTCCTTTTAGACTTAAAAGCTTCTTATAAGGGCAATAAGTTGGTTACTACTTAAAACAACTTTACTTTAAACTTAAAGGTTGCTTACAAAGGTAACACGTTTACCAAATCGTAAAACGACTTATTTTCTAACTCGAATACTTTGTATGAACGTAATAAGTTTACTAAATCGTAAAACGATTTCGTTTTCAACTTAAAAGCTTAATAATGTAATACGTTCGTTAGTTTGTAAAACGACTTCGTTCTAAACTTACAAGCTTCTTATAAATAAAATAAGACCTGTTAACACGTAAATCAGTTTCATAAGTAACTTAAAAACTTCTGACAAACATAAAAGGGTTTACTAAATCGTAAAACGACTTAATTTCTAACTTAAATGCTTCGTATAAATATAACATGGTTGCTAAATCGTAAAACGATCTCGTTTTCAACTCAAAAACTTCTTCATAACGTAAAACGATTGCTAACTCACAAAACGACTTCGCTTTTAAGCTAAAAGCTTCCTTTAAATATTGTAATATGTATGCTAAATCGTAAATCGCAACTCGTTTGAAACATAACGTGTTTAGTTAATGCTTAATTCAAACTAAGTTCGAAGCTTAAAGGCTTCTCATGAACGTTATAAGTCTATTAACACATAAATCGACTTCGTTTGCAACTTCAAAGTTTCTTAAAACGTAATAAGCTTGTTAAGTCGTAAAACGTTGTCGTTTCTAACTTAAAAGCTTCATATAAACGTAATACGGCTACTAACTTGCAAAATGACTTCGTTTTTAACTTAAGAACTTCTTATAGACGTAAAACGTTTGCTAGTTTGTAAAACGACTTCATTTTTGACTTAAAAGTTTTGTATAAATGTAATACGTTTATTAACTTGTAAAACAACTTCACTTTAAATTTAAAAGTTTCTTATAAACGTAACACGTTTACTAAATCATAAAACGACTTAGTTTCTAACTTGAATGCTTCGTATAAATACAATAAGTTTACTAAATCATAAAACGACTTTGTTTTTCACTTAAGGGCTCTTTATAAACACAATAAGGTTGCCTAATCATAAAACAACTTTGATTCTAACTTGAAAGCTTCGTATAATCGTAATAGGATTGCTAAATCATAAAAACAACTCCGTTTCTAACTTAAATGCTATGATTAGCAATAAATGTAAGCTAGATTCATTTGAAAACTCCATTTTAAACTCAAGACGGGTGTGTGGATAAGCTAAAGGCTTAAAATGTTCCCAAACGATCTTCAATGCTAACTGGTTTGATATGAAAATTGAAAGTAACTTTAGAAAGTTATATACAGTTCTAAATCATGAAAGCCACCATTTTAAAACATCTGGTAACCTTTCAAAAATACATTGGTTCTGCCCTAGCATAGCAATGCTTAATTCATTTGTTTGTCTACACATACAATCGAATTCATACAACAACAATCCAATCTACCAATTTAGTAAATTGTTTCATATAACTATTATTCGAAATCCTTAAAATAGGAGGGATTAAAGGTTTACCCACCTCGAATCCGAGTTATAGCATGCGAAAGGGGCTGGATTGAAGATAAATTCGAACACCTTTAGCTCAGAACCTCCTTTGTTCTTCGCGTGACACACGACCACCACCAAACCCAAAACCCTAACTTGTAATTTTTGAGAAATTAAACACAATTAGGAAGAATCTAGGTCAAGGATACAATTTATAGATGGAGTAGTTCGAAATCACCTTGCATGCACCGAGGTTGCCGGGTGTTCAACTCGTACACGCCCAGAATCAGCCCAACCGTGGCTGATTCTCGTCCCACTGCACAGAATCAAGACCACCGGCACCTAGGTTGGTCGGGTTCGCGGCAGCGGAACGAAGAAGAGCAGGCAGCAGGGCTAGGGTTTGGGACTTAGGGTCATCGCGGGAAGAAGAAGAAGAAAGGGTAGGCCATGGGGTTCAGGGTTTCACGCAGAGGGGGAAGGAGAAGCAGGCTCACGGGGGTGGGGGGTGTCACGCGTGTGATATGACAAAATTAGCCCCGCTTCCCCCCCTTTTTTTGATTCAATTCTACCACAAAACTTCAACCTATTGTATTAATAATCGAATACCCGGGCCTCTAATCTTAAACCGAATTTCTAAATATAATCGTTGTTCAGCTTACTCGTCCTTTGATTATATTAAGGATCGATTTAGCAAATTACAGAACTTGGGTAATAAAACAGCTGTAGGTCAGCAATTATTAAAATAAAATTCTCTAACCCAACAGGCATAATATTCATTAAGCAAGTACGACGAAACTCCGGGTCTCACACTAATGGAGTACGATCTTAGTACAATAGGCATAATATCATGTTTTAGACATGTAGCGTAGTTAAGGTCAGGTAGTATGATAATCAAATGTTAAAAAATTCTAAGTGAACATATGATATGATTGTTCAATCAGAATACATCAGTCACAATTAGAGGAAACATGACAAGGGTAATTAGAACATAGCATGATCAAACCAAAACATATTAAAAAAGATATATAAGCTAACCACACCGTATAATGTGTTGCATAAAATAAGTTAAATGCATCTGTGGCATTGAATCACAAAATCAAGTTAAGCAACCTGACTTGTGCTGTTGTTGTTATGCTTTAGGTGCCTTCGTTAATCAATCATTTAAATCATAGTAAAGAATATACATTCAAAGAAACAAAACAAAACATGTGATATGAGTATTTATACGCATAGTGAGCATTCATATTATATTTGGTCAGTTATCTACCCGCTTTTCTTCTTACTCTTTGCAAATTAAATTAGTTGTGCATTTTTGGCCACTGATCACCTCCATTGTTAAATGTTGATCACAGCTTTGACATTATATCAATATTATTCCTTCAATTTTCTATGACGATCCTTTTTTGATCATCTAACTTTGATCTTTTGGTTAAAGTCTTGTTTCTCCTATATCTATCAGATTATCCATATTTGATCTAATAGGGTACTTGCTTCAATTCAAGCGTCCAAGTTGATTATGTCGACCTCATGTTAATTGAGTAAGAATGATAAAACTTATGAGTAAAGTATTAATAGTATAAACTTAACTATGTGGCTAATTATCATAAAATACTAGTGAAAGTTGTGTAACCATAACATGAATCATATGTTATTGATCAAATTATATCCACCTCGAGGGAGTAATTTAAGAAATGCAAGAATATCATTAAACGTAAAAAATAACTGTACTATGCTCATACAATGGATTGATAATACTTAAACATTATCAAGGAGTATTATAAGAATAATCAATTCGCCAAGGAAAATATCACACCACGGTCGGCATGACAATGTCAAAAAACTTCAAGGCATGAATTAATGAGTCCAATCTCAATAGATGTCATGTTTCAAAATCAATATACAGTATGCTATGTTGCATGATATTTGGTACAAGTACATGCACTTCAAGATATAAGTTAACATACTGCATGCACTTCAAGATATAAGTTAACATACTACATGATCGAAGCATATACATACCAATAAATAATAGTGGCTAGACTATGTAAGGCAATATAGAATTTATGCATAAGTGGTCAAGGGCCTCCAAGCATGAAATCAACAACACTATATGAATAACTAAGCATCAAACTCTAGATAACGTATTCGCTTAGCACTAGATAATAATTTGATGAGGGAAAGCCCAAATAGTGTCACTAATTGGCATCCTGATTTGTGATGATCAATGTTTTAAAGATGATAAATGAAGACTATTTATCAAGGTTTACCGTAATTCATAAGAGCAAGAATTAAAATTTCTGGTCAAGTTTCAGAGGTCTTGAAAAAGAGTGTTTCAAATTAGGTTAAGCATCCTAAATATGACTCTTAACTCAACCTTTAAGAATGACTCAAAAACTTCATAGCTTAAGGAGTGTCAAACCATTGGACACATGACAACATAAAGAATATACATTTATTTGAGAGAAGATTAAGCATACCAGCAACACACACAACATGCTTGAAACCTATATTCAAGGGCAAATACAAGTCATCCTTCTTAATGAGATAATCACAAAGAATGGGCATGTTAGAGTGCATATGACCATAAGCATGTGAATATCAAAACTTAAAGCATATCATCACTTTTCCTTTCAAGGTCAATTCAATCACATGAATATGTATAACAAGTTAATCAATCATTTGAACTTACAGAATTTAAACACGAAAGCATAACACTCAGCAATGATTTCTAACTAAAATTTTTAACTTGATTTACAATCCTTGGTTTTGATTGTTTGAGCTTAATGTTTAAGTGTTTCAACATTGGCATTCTATTTTGAGATATAAGAATAAGCTGATTTAATAATTAGTACTTGAATTCTCTTCTCGGCTCTCCAAGGTTATGATCTTTAATTGTACCATCCTTCTTTTCAAACTCTTTGAATGATTTATTACTTTCAGAGTTCTTGAGAATGCTTTCTTGCTTGTTTTGTGTACTCTAAGATTAATTACACACGGCAGCTTTGTTAGAACTAGCATCAGCTTCCTTCTCATCACCATAATCTTGAGCAGTTCATAAAGTGTTTTCTTCGAGAAGACTTCAAAGGTGAGCTTTATCATTTTTAAGAGTGATTCTTAATATTTTCTTGTTAGCCTTGGTGGCTTTTAGGGTTCATTGATCAAGGATATTATGGCCATCTCTAACTTCAAGATTTTAGACACCACTAGCTGCTCAAAGTCACCTTCTTATTGCCCTTCAAGGTGACATTAGCTTCCATCAGTGGCCGTGAGTCTCTTGAGATTGACTTTGGATTTCTTTTTGGTTAACTTTAAGGTACTACCTTATATTTTAAATAACTCTGATGTTCAATGCCTTTACTACTTATAATGCTTGAATTTCATGCTACACTTGGTTGTCTTATGATATGATTACTAGTATGTTTTTTGAATTTCTATAACACGCTTCTTCACACCATGATTTAATTATATGCTAGCATGTTTAGAGTGTTAGGATTGAATGATACTCAAGTTGTTAAGTATCTCTTGAGTTTCCTATCCTACATGATGAGGTTAACTTGGTTGAATGATTAGCTTACATGATGGTCGTGTGTCTTAAGATACCTATTGTACTACCAAGCCCATATGAATTATTTAACATTTGACCTTGATTTATGAATTGAGGGTGAGATCTTGTCTAAGTGTTAATAAGTTGCTTTAGTAGTTTCAGAATGTTGAAGGACTTAAATGTAATTCAAGGACCTTGAGTCAAGTTTCAATGTCAAACTCACATATTAACACCTGAGATGACTATATTTAAAGACAAAGCTGGACCATGAGAATTGGCACATCTCAATTAAATTTTTGCTACCTCATGCAAGGAATATGCGATCTCATACTTTGCCTACTCGGATATTTATGTTTCACAATCTTTTAAATTCTGATCATTACTTAGTGTCCTTGAGATTGAAGTTCAGGTTTTAGATAGTGTGTGTTTGTGTGTTATTCCGTATAAGCACTTTCTTAATTATCCAAATTTATAATATCGCATGTCCCTTTGTAGGATGTCAATTGGTCCTATAAAATCAAACTCAAGCCTTTCTCAAGGCACATTTGGTTTCAAACTTAGGTCTAAAGTTATCAGTGACTATATTTGGCTGCCTTAGTTCTTTAAGTACCCAAATTTTTATCACTTTAGGATAAAAGTGACCTTGGATTTTAAAGTAATCAAAGTTAATCTTTCTCCTCTTTTAGTAAGAGTAAGTTTGATACCGTTTGGGATAGTCTGGGTCACTTTGTCTCCTTTCATGTGTAAAGTGACCCAGAAATCCTTTAGACAATTAGAGTACCTTGGAGATCTAGTGTTGAATTTTTAATGGTCAAGGTGATCATGACTTTGTTATGTCTCTTTGACAAAGATGTTTTTAGAAGAAATTTTCTTATTAGGTGGATTGTATCTAACACCTTTTTCACTAAACAACATGCACTATGATCAGAGAAATTTGTCTAAGTTTCGTTGTCCATTAGTTAACCTTTTAAAGGCCTTTGTGATGATCATCATACTTGAGTTTTAAGCACATTTTTGAGTGTTAAGGTCCTTAACCTAAGTGTCTAGATTATCATGAGCTTTAAGGAAATCTTGTTTTTCTTGTTTTAAACACAAATATCATTTCTAAGGGACATAATTTTAGATAAATACTCTTTCTCACATCCAAAAAAATTTAACAAACTTTGTGAAAATTATTACTTGAAAAATTTAAGAAGACAAATCAAGGGTTGCTTTTCAGTACTCAACTTCTTTAAGTTCTTTGACCTCTGCAAGGTCCTCGACTTCATTGCTTCCACTTCTTGCGTCCTCATCATTGTGAGCATTTACTATTAGATAAAATTCATGACTTCATCTAAGTGAAGACACTTTTGGAGAGTTGAGGTCTTCATCTTGGCTCATTCATCATATGTCATCAAAAACTTAGCCCATATATCTTTTGTTGTGTCCAAAATCAAACAACATCAAAAATATAATTATTCAAGGTACCTCTTAAAGTGTACAAAGCCTTAAAATTTTTCTTGGGCCTTTAACGATAATCTCAACTCAACTCACCCTTTTATGCATAAGGACCATTAGCATTTATATCCCATATCTTAAAAATCAATAAATTTAAGAAAGGATTTTATCCTATAGTCCCCCTTCCCTCCCCCCACCAAAAAAGCTTAGTACCATTAACGGTAGGACAACAATTGACAAATATGTTTCGGAAATTAGCCATGGGATTTCCGCAAAACAGTTAAGTCTTTTAAATAAGTTAGTGTAGAGGTAGTTTGAATCATGTTAGAGTGGGTGAATAAGATGATAAAAATCATAAACTCAAGCTTCGACAACAAATAGAGTAAACAAGTACGGTTCAAAGGCATCAAAGTATCATTAGAGACAGTGAATAGAATAGATCAAGGACACTAAGAAAAGCAAAGTGCAAAAAATAAAACTCATAATATTTTTTTCACGAAGTTCACCCACTCAATAGGGCTACATTTTTACCAAAGGCTCCTCCTTAGGTGTAACATATTTTTGTGTTAATCTCCTCGATATTACAGCTTCAAGCATCCATCCAAAGGACCATAATAGTATGGCACTCAAGTCATACTTAAGAGTTCACCTAAGACATCTCTTGCGCAGGATAGCACCTTGGCTACCTTTTTTCCTTACAATTTGAGTTCTCTCAACTCCATTGCCTTACCAAGAACAGCCTCGAAATCTTCCTAGAAGTAATTTCACCTAATACACCTATTTGGTAGGATCGCACCCTAGCTAATCTGTTTGCATGCAGGCTGACTCCTCACAACTCTCTTGTATTACTAGGAATTCTCAACTTGTAGAAATATTGCAATGATTCTTAGTTAACACAAAATCTCAAGAATATAATTATGAATATTTAGAATATTTCTACAATGTGTTTAAGTGTTCCACACTTCAATCTTCAGCTAAGTCCTTTGTTTATAGTCTTCATTCTTCAATTAAACTGTTGCTTGCCGGAGAATACAGTAGTTGGAGCTTCTATAATATTATATTAAGACTTCCATCTAATGGCTAGTGGCTGGTCCAATGGCCTTGACTATAGTCTCCTGTTACTTTTTTACCTTAAGCTCTGCATCATTAAGTTTTGGCATCTTTTGGCTCCACGAGATGAGCTTTCTTCCTTCATTAAATATTCTAGGCTTTTCTTTCTTCATTTGATAAAGAAGAAAACTCTTTTTGAGCTCTTGATGTTCACAACTCTTTTTCAAGGCAATTGACATACAGATTACTATTGCAAAAGGCTGGTGTTCACCCTTTCTTAAAGTAAAGAACATTTGCAATTATCTATATAAAGTATCATCAAGCATTTTAGTTCTTTCTAAATTCTTAATCTTGCTTATCAACTTTGAGCATTTAATAATTAGTAAGATAGTTAATTCATTAAGTTAGGGTTAACTTAATTACCTTATCTAGGCTTTTTAGGTAGTCTAACTTGCAATGGTAATAAGTGTAAGGCTAGGGATGTATAATTGTACTTAGCTTATTTGGCTCAATAAGTATGTTCAAGCTTATTTCTTGCATAATATTAATACTCATATAGTTAAATCATTATTCAATTAACAAAGCAATCATATTAGGCATGTATGAGCTATATAAAGAAAGTTTATGTTAGGATCATTTTACAGTAGATCAATGTCAATTAACTTTGGATGTATTTCAAGATCAAGTTACTTTGAGGGCAAATCAAAGCTCACTACAAGATATATGTTTCCGAACTTAGTTACTCATATATTAATGTAATCCAAAGTGTTTATTCTTTAGAGTCTTATAGCTCAAAGTGCTTAGCTAATAATATAAAAGCTGTATAACAAAGTTCACTCTTGAGCAAATCTTAATTTTCAAGCAACTTTGAGTACAATTGAAACTCCAACATTCAAATATGATTTCAAGGTTCAATAAGCTTAGAATCAATGAAACTTGTTCAAAGGACATTAAGCATACTAGATTCAACAAAAACACTAAGATTCATCATACAATATACACCAAGAAAGTCATGCATTTTCAAAAACTAAGGGGACTAGCAAACATGTCTAGTAAAATTGGCACTTTTTATGTCACTGCATCCAATGAGTTAGACATTATCAAGATCAATATCATATTGTACTTAACAAGTGGTAAAAGCACCTGCATTCTTAGTGCTAGCATAATTGAATAATTCTGAAGTAATCAATATGTTTGAAATTAAAAAAGAAATTGTCGTTATTCTTAATTAATGACTAAGACTGACACTTTTTTTGGTCCTTGAAAGGCTAGGGAAAGAAGTGGAGACTCAATTTTTGGCCTTTAAGAAGCATTCTGTGAGTCTCTACATCATTGGTATTACTCCAAAAAATATTGAAGTCCTGATGTAAATTTCATCTGATGTTGATGGGTTGACTTCTTAATTTCACTTATTGGCTTTACAAGAGAAGTCACCTTGCCCCCCAATTTAGATGTACTTGAATGCTCATGAACTCTTGTCAAGAGGCACACATAAAACTTAACTATTGTCTATTTACTTGATTTGATAAGCTTTCTCCATGATTTTGATGCAACAACTCAGTCACCGAGTAATGAAGAGAGACATCATACCATTCTTATCAGTGGTTCTTGAGTTCTTGGTGGAATTGAAGCAAACGTCATCTGCATCAAGACCTATTCTGATTATTGTGTCAAGATTCTTTTCGATAACTCTTGAGTGAGAGGTGAGATTAAACTTTCATTGGCAACATCGATGACACTTACCTTCTCAGGCTGTTTGTCAAGCTTACTTGAATTATTAGGGTTAAGACCTTTCCAAGAACAATTGTCAATTTCACCTAATGCATCGTTAAACTTCTACGCACCATTCAATAGTTGGGTTAGAGATTGTGGGGTGACATTAATTCAAACCTTTTTGGATGCTAAAAGTACATCCAAGAGTTTATATTGTATATTTGACTTCATTGGGGCCTACAATTTCCCAAATCCTAAGTTTGACCATAATTGTGTTGGATTCCAAAGAGGATTAAAAATCTTGCTCCCCTTATCTAGCACTTTAGAAAGATTTGGCCTTTATTCTTTTTTTTTTTAGGGTATGTGCTGAAGTTATTAATTCCTTTGTAGCATATTTGTTCTCAGGTTCGAATTTAATAGCAACTTCATGATCCATCCCAGCGTCCTCAACTAATCATAGATTAAGAATAGTTAATGCTCTCACTACCTTATTTTGATACAATAGAGATTCAATTGCATGATGTACGCCTGATGGAATTTTGCTCTTTCAAATGCATTAAGCCTAAACTAGCAAGCTGCTTGATGACAATTAAAAATATACCCTAGTATAGACGTTACATTGACATCTTACTTACAAATTGGTATCTTAAAACTTGAAAAAGTAAAGGCTTTTTTTTATAACTCGTGATAGCTTCAAAGAACTTTTGTATATTGATAAGAATATTTCTTGTCTCTTCAAATGAAAGGGATTTTCATATGACATTTCTTGAATAATCTAATTATTCAAGGTGTTTGATTATGCTATCATGCAAACTATCAACCAGTTTAGAGTTTGTCAAGAACTCCAATGCTGGTTCCAATCTATGGTGCACGCTGGTCCCTTAACTTGGAGTAGATATGCACAGAGTATCCCAATTGCACATTCTAAGAAAGTAGATCAAATTGAAGGCAACAAATGCTAAAAATACTAGGAATTAATACCGAAAGCCAGGGACACAGTACAACAAATAAATCCACACAGATAATAGGCTACCATAAGATAAAATAACCACTAAAAGAAAATCCAGCAATTTCTTAAACAATGGAGCCAAGCACAACCAAAACATTAACTTAGATTAAAGTTACTGAAAATTAATACACAAGCTCAACACAAACTACCAACACCACAACGTATGATGAATAAGGAATAATAGAACTTACTGAGAACTTGGACAAGATTGTCCCCCAATCAAACCCCAATATGGTTAAGCATCACCTTGAGGAGTGAATCTAGAACCTGAACTTTACCTTTAAAATAGAGCACATAATTCACAATCACCTCAGGTCGCTCCTCCTCCGCAAATGCCCAAAATTAGGAAGCCTTGATCATAAAGCCACAGATTTACCACAATCTTGATCAATCCCCAATTACAAATAGGAGTAGCAATGGATCTTGGATCTAATCTCCATCTATTAGCCCATTTGAATAGGTCTAGATCTATCATTTGTAGATGTAATAGATCTTAAAAAGGATCTGGATCTTAAAAGAGTCTAAAGATGAGTCCATTGCAAAGACCCAGAGCCAATAGATTACCCATTGGACTCATTACTCTTGTGAACCATGAACCCAATAAACATATCTTTTGAACTTATCTCCATCTTTGTCATTAACATATCGTACACTGTTAGTCTCTATTTTTAGGGATGGGCATGTGGGCCCAATGAATAGGTATCAGACTTTATGCACTCAAATTTCATGTATCCATTAGTAATTTTAAAGGACAACAATGCCGTTGTATAATAAATAGAATTATAATAAACCAGTTTTCAATATCTCTTGTGAGGTCACCTAAAATTTAGAAGCAAAATTCAATTTCAATAATTTAGATCAAAACTTAAGTATTCATTGACAAGTATTAAAAGAATCCCGAATTTGATTTTTGAATTCAAAATATATTCATATATTTAACATTTAGTTCTTTGTGTTGGCTAGTAAACATATAGGGGTAGTACTTACATGGGTGATACTCATATACATAGTACTCATTTGATTCAGATTCGACTCATTGCCCTCCCTAGTTAAAACCCCAAAGACTCAACAACACCAAAAGGATGAAATCTCCAAAATGTAATTGGACTAATTAGAAAAAAAATGAAAAAAGGATGAAAGAGAGTTAATCAGATTGATGATAGCTTCAGAAAAGCCATCATCAACTGATCGCTACTCAAGGCAACAAAATTTGTGGTCTGTTTTAGGAGAGAGAAAATATATAGAGAGACAGAGTAGAAAGAGAAAGTCTACAAAGATAAATTAATAATTTAAAGCCATTGAACTTCAAGTTTGATTTTCCCTCAGTTATTATAATCAAAAGCTCTTTTCATAAGATAGTACAATTTTTTAATTAATTTGTCTTTTTGATTTTTATCAACATAAGGGAAAATCCTTTCATGACCCTTGCTTATTTCAACTATTTTGTATAGTGCATTAGCCATCCTTCATATAGTTTATCTTTGTACATTTCATGAAAATGTTATAGACTGCGTTCGAGATGTCCACTTGAATCTGTGTTAGCTTTTTAAAAAGCAATAACATTATTTTAAAAAGAAAGAACAACCTTATTCGAAGTCTGATAATTGCATAAATCAAAGGTGATTTTTTTTACA
Source organism: Carnegiea gigantea (assembly GCA_029747015.1). Taxonomy (NCBI): domain Eukaryota; kingdom Viridiplantae; phylum Streptophyta; class Magnoliopsida; order Caryophyllales; family Cactaceae; genus Carnegiea; species Carnegiea gigantea. The sequence continues at coordinate 212,877 of JAKOGI010000130.1, read as the reverse complement.
CATTAGAAAATAAACAATAAAAAAGATACCTATGTCAAAACTAGTGATAAATCTTCTGTGACCAACATTATAATTGATTGGATGTTGATTTAATATATCTTTTTTTCCGGGTTGGGGGGGAGGGTTTCTGGGTTCTAGATTCATCTAGTTACATTTTTTAAAATTTGGAAATGCTAGAAAGCAAACCTTATATTAATTGAGTGTCGATAATGTACTAAATTGTTCTTCTCTAAAGCTTAATGAGTTTCGTTCATGTATTAGTGTTGAAAAGTTCAGGTATTGCCATCATTACAAAAAAACCTCAAAAGTGTATAGTTTTTTTCTAAGGCCAATGATTATCTAAATATGTTTAAATAGGTTTAAAAAATTTAGTTAGCGACTCTTAGGTACCCTGAATTCTATGGTAACTATTTTTTGGCCTATGTCTTTTTGAAACTAATTTTGCAGTACCTTATGTTTTCAGACGATAGATTCTTAGGTCCTTTTTGTTATTATTTTCACTTAAAACTTTTAGAAATTTTCAACTTTGGCCCAAACAGGGTACTTTTGTAATTTTGCTATTTTTGAGGCTTTTCAGAAAATATGCTTGTCTTCAATGATTTAGTTTCTCGTAATGACTTTAATAGTACTAGTTATCACAAACTACTACTTATATCGTAAATATTACATTTTCTGTTACTATAGGCCCACCATACTTGGCAAAATAATAAAACTAATTCGAGAGCTTTGACTATTACCTAAACTTAGTTGGCGCTGAACTTTGGCATTCCTCTAACTTTCACTTTATAGAGATTACTAATCTCAACCACAACTCCCTTAAATCAGGCATAGCTCAGATCTATTTCATTTTTTACCTCAGACTGTAGTCACTAATGAAGTTTAGAGGAGAGTGAGACTTTAATTAAGGAATTATAATATTTAGGACATAATGCTTAATTGAATAACGTTTCCCACTAGAAAACTTATTTTATGAAAAGCTTAAAGGTGAAAATATTACAATGGGAAGATTGAAGGGGATTTAAGCTACTAAGATCATTAAAAATTCTTATTCATAGAGAAATGGAGAATCCGGTCTTCTCTTTTGCTCAAGTATGCTCAAATGACCATGTCTCTTTTAAACACTCAACCTCTCCTTTATAGACGAGATAGACTATATAAGATGCCCTTATGGCTACCATAGTTACACTGATATTTCACATGATTACAGCTGCAATCACATGATTACAGTAGACTGCATTATTTTGTTGACCTAACACTTGGCAGAATACTGCTAATACTGACAAAACTAGTCATCCATGTTAAGATTCTACATGCCTTCATCTCCAATAATGTCATCCATTCCATCATTATCTAGCTTATCATCAAAATCTTCATCAAGTCAAAGATACTCTGGATCCAATCTTTCAGATAATTCATGAAGATATCTTTTTTTTCTGATAAGAATTTTTCAATTCCAACATCAAAGAGATAATCATAGACTTCTACTTTCTTATATTTGTTGGACTCACTATGATAAATGAAAGCACTATTTCCGCAATGCATTAGAGTTCTTCATTTGTTCAATTAATGCTCACATTTGATGATAAATGTTGTAAACATCAATGAGTCTTGCTAAAGTAGGATCATAATCTAATTCTTATTATTCTAGAAACCATTCTTATTGTTGACCATTGGGATCATCCTAGTGAACTCTTTGAATAAGATAATGGGTTGCTTTGGCTTTTCTAATTTGAGACTCAATTATTGCACAATGTACTTTGACATACAAACTTCTATTGTATGAAATTTTTGTTTGTCCATCAGGAGATATGAGAATCTAATGGATCCTTTTAAACATGCACTGTTGAAACTTAGTTAATATTGAGAAGAATGTGTACTTCAGATTTGAGATTTTCATGAGGTAAACTAGCATTCTATATTCCAAGGCTTTCATGATGGATCATTTGAAGAGACTAAATTTGCTGGGAGACTAACAACTCGAACTTCAGATTTATGAGGAAATAAGATCATAGTGCTCTATGACTCCTAAATATCATAAGAATAATTATGATAGTAATTGATGTAGGCTGCGTACCATTCATTAAGCATTTTTCTTGAACATGGAAACTTTTTTTTTCTTAAATATCATGAGGATACCTTAAGTAATTCATTTATAACTCTAAAAGGCTGGATCATTATAGTATTAGATAGGCAAAAGATAGTAGACCAAAGTGTGATCTACTTTTTATATGAAATTCCAAAATATCCATGGGGATTCTACTAGAAGGAGAAACCCACTCTAGCAGTAATGACATTTCATTTTGGATTTTCTCCTTTTTCGATGGGAGTTTTACTCTGATGATCACTATTGGTAAGTTCTCGAGTTAAACTATCTGTCAGAGTGTTCTTTGATCTCTGTATATCTTCAATAGAGAAGAAAAACTGGTGAAGTTATAATTGTCAATACAGGAGTCGCCATTGGGCCTACATATTTGATATTTCTTTTTCAGAAAATAAAGTATTGCTTTACAATCAGTTCAAATAAGAAAAAGTTTTGGGGCTAAAAAAAATTAATAACTTTTCAATTCCCCCTTATGACTGTAAGGATTTTTTTTGCCATTATGGGATAATTCCATTCTGCTTTATTAAAACTTTCACTGCGATATTTGTAAAGTTTTTCTCCTTTTTTTGATTTTGAGTACTGCACTCCAGTGCTCGTTGCTAGCATTTGTCTCAAGAATTAAATTATCTCCTTTATTAGGCAAATTAAGGAGAAGATTTTTATGCATTTTTTTGAAATTTTGAATAATCTTTAAATCATTAGTGGTCCATATCCAACTTACTTCTTTCTTGGGTTTCTGCTACAATGATTTTCTCAATTTAGTTAGATCTTTAATGAAATTTGAAGCATAGGTAAGCTATCCAAGAAATCTTTCTAATTGCTTCCTATCTTCCATCATTTTGGGAAAATTTTCTAGTTTTTTATAGAATATGCTTTTGTAGAATGGTTTGTCTGGCTTTTATGTCTAAGCCTAAAAACTCGATTTCTTGTTCAACATAAATATACTTGTTCTTACCAAGACTAATACCATGATGAATGCATATTTGGGTGATAACTATGACACCATCTTTGTGTTGTTCTGTGGTCTTGGAAAAGACAAGGATATCATCAATATAAACTAGACAACAATGGTTAAGATCTTTAAAGATGTTATCCATTCTTCTTTAGAATATTCGAGGTACATTTTTAGACCAAATAATGCACTCATAATGTCCTTGAGGTGCACTAAATGCAGTTAAAGGGATGTTTTCTCATCCATTTTTATGTGCTAGTATTCACTTTTGCAATCTATTTACGAGAACCAAGAGGCTTCTTGAACTCTATTAAAAAGGATTGTTTTGTTAGGAATATAATAACCATCAAAGACAGTATTATCGTTGAGATTTTTGTACCATTCTTGCTTTTCTTCTTTTTTCTTCAGCATGATTGCTTGCCTTAAAAACGGGATTAGTGTGAGGACTCCTATTATTTCTAGTTAGCCCTTTATCTAATAGCTCTTTGATTTGCTTATTAAATTCTTTGATGTCCTGACATGTATACACCATTTGTTTGACTTGGACAATAGTTTAGGATTTAACAAAGTAATTTTTACAAATATTTTATCTTTATCCCAAAATTTTAAAGGATTATCAGAGTATATTTTTTTGCATAATTGCTCTTGTTGTTTAGCAATAGGCTCTTTAATAGATAACTGAAGTAGTGAGATCGCTAACGCTACCTCACATTGTGTATGAATTACCTTTTCACCTTGTTCGGGACTTGTAAACTCAATCTTCTGATGATTGGATGCTTTATTTAGTTTACCAACGGGAACTAAGTGACCATTAATTATAAATATTATTTGGTATATGCTCTATGTACATGGAGAATATAGTCTCTGAAAATTAATTACAATAATCATATCATGAGAGGGTTGATCAATAGCTTATAAAACAACCACTATCTACATAGGCACACAATTCATATATATTCTATCCCTCTAAACATATATTCATTGGGATATGGATGCTATTAGGACTTGTGTAGGTGAATTCATAGTGTATCTCCATAGTCATATTTTTAGGTAATTCATCCTCATAGATGGGCTCGCTAAATGACTTTTTTTTATTGAGACTCATACTTCGGCCTACACTGTCTCTTGTGGGTTCAAAACTCATTTTACTCATTTTACTAGTCCTACTAATTGTATTATCTTCTTTAAGCTATTCTATAGCTGATGAAGACCCTTATTTTCATTTTGATCTTGCACTCACACTTCTTGATAATTGGGGTTTAATGGTAATTTCACCAGTTTCATCAATTTTCATTACATTTTTCTTATTGGTTTTTATGGGATTGACAAAGCTAGATATCCAAGAACTATCAATTTTTATCTCATGCGAATTGATTTTATCCTTTGAATTTTTTTGCATTAGAGTAAGACTTTCAAATTTATCTGACTCTATCATTGTTACCTTGGTCTTTCGATCTATAGTGTTATTTAATTTGTAGATTTTTTTCCTAAAATATACTTAGTGGGTATCATTCTCTTTTCTTATCCATTCTGACTGTTTTTATCTTAAGGGATACAAATTTTTTGGCAAATTCATCTTTTATACCTACATAATATCCAGGTCGGCAATTGCATCCTGTAGATCCCTTACATAAGTTGGTTTTAATCCCTGATAATTTGATTATTAAATTTACTATGTCTGATATCACAAAATATTAGTAAATCGAAGACGGAATACCTTCATTGCTATATGCAAGGGGAGAAGTTACCATTAAGGGGATGCAGATACCAAAGGTCGAGAAGTTTAAATATCTAGGCTCGATCATTCATTATGAAGGGGATATTGACGAAGATATTAGCCATCGCATAAAATGGGCTGTCAAAAATGGAAATATGCCTTAGGTGTGCTGTGCGATAAGAAAATACCTGTAGAACTAAAAGGCAAAGTTTATTGTATAGTAGTTAGACCTACTGTGTTATATGCATCAGAGTGTTGGCCTATAAAGAAGACTCAGGTTCAAAGGTTAATGGTAGCAGAGATGAGGATGATTAGATGGATTTGTGGTTATAAGAGAATTGATAGAATTAGTAATGGAGTGATCAGAGACTTAGTTAAAGTGGTCCCCATTGAAGATAAGTTAAGAGAAATAAGACTCAGATGGTTTGGCCATATAAAAAGGAGTACGGACGCTCTAATGAGGAGATGTGAGAATATTAACATCCCAAGAGGTAAAAGAGGGAAGGAACAACCAAAGAAGAGTTTGGACAAGGTGGTTAGAGAGGACTTAAAAGTTGTAGGGTTAACGGAGGACATGGCTCAGGATAGGAGACTATGGCGGGATAGGGTTAAGATCTTAGATCGCAAAGAGTTAGCCTTGTGGTTGGTCACTCAATTATAGTAGAGTAGGTATGGTTGTGGTTTTTTTCGTATGTCATATTTGCATACAGGTAGTTTATGTGCATGGGAAGAGACATTGTTTGCCAACCTCTGTTTGTTAAGGTACAGTATCTTTCTCTTCCTTATTGCACTTATGATTACATAGTTACTGCCACCTGATTTTTTTTTTGTATTTTTTCATATTTCTTAATTCGTCCCTGCGACTTATCCTTGGTTTTTCTCCATCGAATGTTTTCACAAAATCCTTTTTCTATAAAATGCTTTCACAAAAATCTGATTTTTATGGGACTCTTGGAATCAGCCTCTTTATAGGCAGGATTGCCTGTAGAGGTAAGGTCGCCTATATCTGTATCTCCCCAGACCCCGTGAAAGCGAGACCTATACTGGGAGCTGTTGTTGTTGTTGTTGTTAATATCACAAAGCAAAGCATAATGACCAGTATCTTTGCCATAATATTATAAAGGAGTAATTTGCACCTGGACATTTCTGACATGGATATATCTATATTTTTCATCTTTGTTCTGCTTAAGGATATTTTTTCAATTAATGAGATTAACTTTTCCCACATCATATTCATAGTCTTTTATCTCTAAATCTCTTTCCATCATTTTACATACGTACTTACTCTTTAATTAAAAGATGAACTTTTTTATAGATCACGTCCTTTTGAATTGGGGGAAGGACCCAATCTTCTTTGACTTCTTCATTCTTATTATCTACAACAAATTCTTCTCCTTGCAGATCTCTAAGACTGATTGAACTACTTCCCATCATGTGACTAGTTTCTTCATAATCACTTTCTTCATAATCATCTTCTAGTACACTCTCAACAATTTCCTTATTGTTTTTTTTAAGGCTAGATCTAATGCTTCTTCTTCGTTAAGCTCAAAATAATCTAGACTATCCAAAGTTTCAATAAGCTTGTTATTCTTCTCATTTTTGCATTCATTTGTATAATGGCCTACTTCGCATGGCTAACACTTACAGTTATTTTTTCCAATAGAATAATAATCACATTTTCTAAAAATTCTTCGTTTGTTTTAGGGCTTGGTTTGTTTTATTATTTGCTATTATATTTCTCCCATTTTTGCTTGTTAAAGCTCTTTTTCTTATAAAATTTTTTGTTTTTTTTCCTAACGTTCCTTTCCCCACTGGTGAGAAGAATTCGAATAGGCTAGAAACTATTTCTTCATTTTCTTTTGCTTTTGGAGATCAAGGCATTGATCATGACCCATGTTCTTAACAAGAGATTCTTGTACTAAGGGTATCAATGATATCTGCTTTTTCAAGCCATGTAATGTACTTTTAATTAATCATGAAATTTATTGGATATGGTAATTTTTTATAGAACATACCAAGGTTAGTTTCATTATGCCCAATTTTGTAATAATATTAACTAAATTCAGTAATATAATTCTCTAAATATCTCATACCTCAAAACTCTATTTTATTAATCTTTCTTTGCCATTCTTTAGTGTTTTCTTTGGGATCAAATTTAGCTCAAATAAACTGAGTCTCAATTTCCTTACATAAATGTTTGAACATTGCAGCTGGTGTTTTCATGATTCTTGATGCATTTTTACCATCCTAATTTAATGAATCATATCAGTCAGCTACAGTGCCAGAAAAACTATGTTTGGTATAGTTTAGGAAATTTCCAATAGTCCAAGTAGTATTTAAGTTTATGAAACTATTCATATCTCTTTTTCAATGCTCAAATATTTCTTCTCTATTACGAAGCCCATTGGTGTTTAAGATGTATCCTGTTTGGCTAATTGGGGTAAGGTCAATTTCTTCAAAGGTCGTGGTTTTCCCTAGGGTAAACCCAAAGGCAAAGTTAGTTGTACGCATTGCTGGAACATACGAGGTCTCATAAAATGCATACTTCTTCCAGAAGATTTACTAAATTCTTCAGGTTTAGAAACAACATTATTAGCTAGATTGGACTCAAATTCACCTATGTTATGTTCTTCTCCAATCTCATTGATTTCATCGTCAAATACTATTCTTCCATATTTTTTTTATCTATTTTCCTTCTAACTTCTTCTAAAGGTACAATATTAAGATCCTCTAGTTTAATTAGGCTCATATGCTAATATATCTCTTCTTCTAGCTGGACATTATATGTCTCTTCATTACTAACAGATAATACTTCTTGTTTATAAACTATTGCGCCTATGATTTTGTTTAATTCTTCCAAATTTTGTTCTTTATCAAATACATTCTGTAATTCTTCAAGATTATACTGTTTATGCTCCATCTTCTTCTTCTTTATTTACCTTTTTGGATGATTTTTTAGTTGGTTTTTCTCCTACTTCTTTTTGAATTTTTATATCATGCAAAAGAAATAGTTTTTTGTTTTTTAGGTTTTGGAAATGATATTTATGCTGAAAAGGAGCACTAATAATTAGACTAGAGTTTCCACTATGTCTAATCTCGTTAAATAACGAAATATGAATTATAGACAATTGCTTCTTATACTTTTTAACTTCAGTCTTAAGTTTTGCTAATTCTTCTTTTAATTCAAAAATTCTATTAGTGATATAATTTAGTTGAGGTGCTACTGAAGTGGTTCCTTCTCGTAAATGAACAATATGTGAATAATTAGGAGCAGGCCAAGTAGGTGTTGATTCAAGCATTAGGCACAATGATTTAGCTTAATTAATCATTAATTAGCTTAATTATCTTAATTATTTTTGGAGCACGTCACTTTGATACCAATTAAAAGAGGGCCTCGAGTAGCACTTATGAGAGAAAATACATATGCACATAATTAAATTTTTTTAAAGTAAGTTTTTAAGGATTGAGGTAAAATATGCAAATATGAAAAGTTATGAGCATTTCATATGAATCAAAATCGTATTTTTGGGGCCTTAAACTAGTTTACAAAAACTTACAGGGTCCTTTCTATTGGTCACCTTATAAGTCGAGTTACCTTGTAGTTAGTTTTTAATAACCGAGGGTCCTTAGAATAGTTTACACAAAACTGGAGGTACATTTGTGTAATTTATTGTAAAAAATTCCATAGGAGAAGGTTTTAAACTTTAAAACCATAGGCCTTACGTACACAAATACTAGGCAATTAAAAACTGAAATCCCTTTTTTTTTTTAATTGTGTAAACTTTGATTCTCTAATTCCATTCTCAAGGAGACTCATAGCTTCTTTGAGTAAGAGAGAGAGAGCGAGAGAGAAGTATGATAGATTCTCCAAAGAAGGAATGACAATGTTGTTTTACCAAATGTATATCTTGAATACAAAATATAATAAAGCTATGAATATGTATGTAGAGGAAGGAAAAAATAGCTAACAACTTTTCCCTCCAAAAGCTCAACTGACAACCGTTTCCACCTAATAAATATGTTCAAACAAGAAAGAAAAGATTACATTTTCAACACAAGTTTGTCACAACAGTCTAACAGAAGAAAAATATCCTAATACTTCCAATTAAATTGGTGGGTGTGACACCCCAATTTGCCTAAGATAGAATGATGAAAGACCCTAATGAGAGGCTTGGTCAGGGCATCTGTTAACCTCTTTCGTATACATTTGATTGGTAAGAATAAGGCCCTCCATAGGTTTCTGCATCACAAAATGATAATCAAATTTAATGCGTGTAAGCACCCAATTTGTGCCCTTGGGATTTTAGGCTAACTGGTATGCTTGCATGTCCTATGCATTGTTAACTATTGATAACAATTACCTGTGAAGTGACATTATTCTTGAATTCCTAGCTACAAGGTTGGCCAATAAAAAATTCTTGTAGAAAAGATCCAAATATGTTTTTAAAAAAATTTTGAAATACCAAAGGTTTCAAAAATAATTTTAAAAGGCCAAAAAATGCCAATATTAGAGCAATTTGCTAGCATAGGAGCTTCAACCTATGGCCTAAAGCATGGCATAGTAGAAGCAGGACTAGTCGGGTGGCACATTCGCTCCTACTAGTCTACACTAAAGTAATCCATTTCATTATTAAATATCAAAAACTGGGTTTGGCGTAAATGGAAAGGTTGCACATGATACCAAATGCTGCAAAGGCCTAGTGGCAAGTTTTGAAACCCTAGCAGCTGCCGCTGGGTTCATAATCATACCGTAGTGCCTTATCATAATTTGTACCTTCTTTTAATCTTACATTAGATCCAAAAACGCTTGAGTCTATATGAATTAGTTCTTTATCAAAATATGTTTCCAACAATATATTATAAGCTATTTTCCTATGAGTAATAGAAAAGTTATGAGTCGGACATCGAGCTGTGCACAAAGATAGATACCTCCTAACTTTTTGGCATATACATTATAATTTGCTTAGAAAAATTTCATGAAAAATAACCTATTAAAAACTAGACTCAACAAGCTTTCCAACAAAAAAAGAATTGCATTGATAGGACATCGTATGGGAAAGCTATGGCCCAAATAATTTGACCCCACCGAGCTAACTAGCCTAGCACATAATTTAGGCCTTAGTGGCTGCTACTATCCCGAGCGGCTACTGCTAGACCTGTACACTTACTACTAGGCCTGCACTGCATGAACTAATGCATGTTTTTCATGGAATGCTCAATTAATCACCTACGCCACCCTCAAATCGGGGTTGATTGATGAAAATCATCTTTGATTGATTTTATTTCAATTAATTTTCACTTGATGGATTTTTTATTAGGGTCATTTAATAGCCAAATGCATTTCATTCACTATAAAAGGGAGTCTATACTTCTTATTCATCATATTCTATTAATGCATGGTGGCTTTCATTTGTCCACATAAATGTATGAAATGCATGTAGATGAGCCTAGTGAATATTGAAGACCAATCTCTCCAAACATGATCTGAGAGAGAGAGAGAGAGAGAGAGAGAGAGAGAGAGAGAGAGAGAGAGAGAGAGAGAGAGCATTTCCAAATAAAGAAAGCCTTTAATGAAGTAGATTCAACACTTGAAATTGGCAACCAGAAGATAAACAAACCCACCCTCTAACCCGTTAAAACCTTAGCACCAAGGATTAGAGTAAAGGGAAGACTCAAATCACCACGCACCCCGAAAAGGGATAAAGAAGTTGAGATTTTGAGGAAAACCAAGCTTCAAGCTCTCACATCATTAATCAAATCTGAATTTTCATGGAGGTAATTGGGTCTATAAATACCCAATTAGAGGGAAACTTAGCTGTACATTAGTGGGGCAAGTGGGCCAATAGAAGGCTTACAAAATATTCTAGGAAAATAAATCAAGATGCTTAAGATCAATACAAGTACTATGAGTTGTATTTTGTTCGTGCCAAAAATGTGTTATTTTTACGAGACTTTTATACCTGATTTATGCTCGTTATAATTGTTATTTTTAGGTTTTTATTTGATTTTTTTTTTGTAGGTATCGAATAAATGTGAAAAAAATGTAGAAAAAAGATGAAAAATGTCGGAAATGAAGCAGTGGGCTAGATTACTTAAACCCGACCCAATCCTTAAGCCCATTATCTTGTTTAGCCCAAAGTGAGAGAAAAAAAGAAAAAAAGAAAAAAATATAAAATCGAAACCCCCTAATTGCCCATGTGTCGTGCGCGTGGCTTCCTAGACCCCCTCCCCTCATTTCTCCTTCTCTCTCCTCTCGGGTAACCAGAACCCGATAGCCCCCTCCCCTGTTGCTTCACAATCTTCATCATCATCTTGGCTCTCTCTCTAACTTAGCTCTCTTTCTCTCTCTCTCCCTCTTCAACAAATCATCAAGTGTCAACACAATCCACCATCCTCACACCACCAGATTTCACACTAAGGGTGCCAGTGTAGCAGCAGCACCATCGCCATCCCACCGTCCACGGCACAAGCAAATCGAGGGCTGAAGTTGAAGGGAAGCTGTATAAATTGAAGGATACCGGCTTTAGAGAAAAGGTTAGGCGGTTTCTAGGTTTTAAGTAGTTTTAATTTTCGAGTTTTAAGTGTGAATTTCATATGCATTTTTTATTTTTCAGAGTTAGGATTTGATAAATCCGATTAGCGTCTGATGTTAGTTTAGGTTTTGGTTTCCAATTTCATGTAATCACACTACTATTTTGAGTTTCCTAGTTGCAATTCATGGTTTTTGGTTTGTTTTGGTAAGATTTGGATGTTGGTTTTGCTTAATTTCGGTCACAACCCCCTCCCCTGTTTTCATTTTGCTAAACACGGTTATGGCGTTTTACCATTGATGGCGGTCTGGGTTCATGAGTTGCTGAAGCTCGGGATGTCTCCTCTATTTTGGTTGAATTCTAGTTTTGGTTTTGAAAGGTTGTAAGTTTGAGTTCGATCGGTTGCAAATTTCCCTTCCCATTGTTTAGGTACTGTTTGAATGCTGCTGAGATTAGGTATTTTAAGCATTCTGTTAGCCTAATTCCATCTGCTTGGTTGCTGTTTGTTCTTAATCTGGGTTGCTTCATTTTGTTCTTCTCATTTCTTCTCGATTTGTCTGGGTTTCTTGATGTTGCTCTTTTCCTGTTGAATATTGCTGTTTTAGGGTTTGATTTTAGTTTGTTCGTTTCGTTTAAGTTGGAATTAGTTAGAAGCTTGATTCCATCTCCCCTTGTGGGTTTTGTTTAAGCCTTCTGTTCTGCCTTTTTCTATTTGATTCTGTTTGCTTATTAATTTGTTTTGTAGCTCTCATTTAGGTTGTGTTAAGTGATGGAGATATGCTCCTTTGATTAGAGTTAATTTTATTGGATGTTAGGTAGTGGTATGGAAACTTTGGAATTAGATTAATTTACAACCTATAATTTTAGTTGCTTATCATTTAAATCAATTAAGAATGATGCAATATTAGTTTAATTTTGTGTTAAGTGACCTTAATCTTTTCCATCGTCCCTGTGGAGACGACCCTCAAGTACTACGATGTCAGTCGTATACTTGAGGCACTTCATTTATCACTCGAAAATATCCTAACAAGTTTTTGGCGCCGCTGTCGGGGACGACGACATTAGATTAGGTCGCACTTTCTCTTTGTAGTTACTTTGGTATTAGGTTGCTTTATTAAGTTATTAAGTTGTGACTTGATTTACTACATTGCTTGAATTATTCAAAAATCCAAAAAAAAATGGACAAAGCCTGAACTTGAAAAAAAATTAGAAAAACTTGAAGACCACAAAAAAATTTTGAAAGATTTAAAAACTCCAAAAAAAGCAAAGTGGCAAGTTTATGTTTTCCTTAGTTTGAGCACTTTTTTTTTTTTACTTTTGTTCTTATTAGTTGCTTATGATTTGACTTACTTTGTTTATTCGTTATTAGTTGTGATATATTTAGTTCATTTCTTGAAAAAACCCAAAAACTCATAAAAATTTAGAAAAAAAACTTGAGATTTCAAAGAAAGGTTGATTGAAAAACTCTAAGAAAACAAACAACTTAGTATTGATTTATAGTTTTGTTAATTAAGATGTTTTGTAGTTTTAGAATTAGTAATTTGAATTTAGTTTTTGTTAGGATGTGTCTTTCCTTTATTGATTAGCTTTTTGATTTGGCCAATTCTTGTTTGCAAATCATCTTTGGGATTGAGAAATAATTTATTTTGATTTTGTACCTAAAAAAGAAAAAGAAGAAAAAAAAATAGAAAATCAAAAATCAAAAAAAAAAAAAAAACAGAAAGAGAAAAAAAAACCAAAAATAGGACTTTTTTATGGTGAATGTGTGGGGTTTGTATGACTAGTTGGGTTAGAGACCCTGAATATCACAGACTCATTAGAAGTGAGCCCGACCCTGACTTAGAACCCGAACCTGAACCTAAGCTTGAGTTAGGGAATATGTCACAAGAAAGAACTTTAAGTGATATTTTCTATCCTCTTAGGACCGCTTTTCCATCATATTTTGTTATGCCTAATCTTGCACCAAATGTGACCTTCAAATTAAAACCCCATTATACTCAGATGCTCCCTAAATTCACAAGTTTAGAGGATGCTTATTTACTTTTGAGAAAATTCGAAGAATTTTGTTCTATGATGCATTTTCCTTATATTCCCATTAATGTTGTGCGGATGAAATTGATTCCTTTCGCTTTGGATGTATGGCTTGGCTGCTAATTCTGTTACTTCTTGGAATGATTTTGTAAGATTGATCTTAAGAAATATTTCCCTAATGCCAAGACTATTAAGCTGAGGAATGAAATCAATCAATTTGTGTAACTTGATAGGGATCATTTTGGAAATATTTTGATAGGTTCAAAACTTTATTGGCCCAATGTCCCCATCATGATTTAGACCAAGCAAGTTTGTGCCAGATTGTATGTGAAGGACTTGGCCAATAGATTAGGATCATGGTAAAGTTTATGTGTCAGGGTGGCTTTCTTTCTAGAACCCCACAGCTACTTGGGAGTTTTTAGAGGACTTGGCTGAGAAAATCATGCAGTAGAAAACCGCTCATGATGACAACCTGAGTTCTAGGTTTACAAGGGGTGGGTTGCATTCTATTTATGATGTAAGTCACTTAGAGTCTTGCTATTTTAGAAAGCACATTGAAGGGATTATCTCCCTATATGTCCAGTTATCTCAGACATCTATGGTGTCTTGTTCTCATTGTTAGGCCCTAGATCATTCTTTGTGTGCTTGTCTTTATTTTGCTCATCAGTTAGCAACTGAATAAGAGCAAATAAATATGGCCTTCCAGAGACCTAAAAATGACCCCTTCTCCCCTTATTACAACCCAAGGTGCAGGAATCACCCTAACTTTTCATGGCATAGTGGACTGAATGCTATGGTTCCTAATTCTCAACCTGGGGTGTTCCCTGGAAATAACTCCCAACCCATCTCTCATCCTTCAAACTCTTTTCAGAGACCGACTTTTTCAGGTGTGCCTAATGCATCTAGACCTCCATCTCCCATAACTCAAGTTCAACCTCCTCCTAGTTATACTAATATTGATAAATTAGAAAGGAGAATCAATAATAATGTGAAGAGAATGATTAATGCTAATACAGAAAGAATGATGAGAATGATGATCGAATAATTTTTCCAGTTAGCATCATCTTCTAGGGAACCAGGTATTTTCCCCAATCAACCTGAGGTAAACCCTAAGGGTCATGCCTCCCCTTCGTTTGGTAACCCTAATGAGCTTGCAAGGAAAGTGAATACAGTTATATCTCTCCATTCTGGTCGAGAGGTTGATAACCAAGTTGGAAATCCTAATGAACCTTGCAGGTACCCTCACCAATTCTTCCAGAATTCTTCTCCCTCTTCTCCTCCAGAGACTAGTTCATTTAGTCAGTCAGGGGATGCTACTGATGGTATCCCCAATGCTTCAGACAGCCCTTCCTTTCCTAAGCCACCTTCTAAGAAAGAGGAGCTTAAAGAGAAAGATTCCTCTGACTCGGCAAGTTCTTCACCTTCTAAGGATTCTTCCCCCTTCTTCTTTTGAGAAAATCCAGATGCCTTTACCTCCTTTTCCCCATTAGCTAAAGAAGAAAGATCAAGATCATATTGAGAAGATGAGAGAGACCTTCTCTCAAGTAAAGATCAACATTTCCTTGCTCGTTGCTATTCAATAGATGCCTCCTTATGCTAGATTCTTAAAGGAGCTATGTATGACCAAGAGAGGAACTGGTGTGCCTAAGAAGGCTTTCTTGATCTCTGGCACTAATTCAATCCTTTCTCAGATCCCGATAAAGTATAAGGACCCCGGTTACCCTACTGTGTCTGTAGTCATAGGAGATCAACTCATTCACAGAGTATTGCTTGACCTAGGGCCTAGTGTTAACTTGATACCCTTTATTGAGTATGAGAGGTTAGAGTTAAGTGAGCTGAAATCTACTAAGATGGTCATTCAACTGGCTGATAGATTGACTAGGGTGGCTAGGGGGATAGTCGAGGATGTGTTAATTAGAGTGGGTGAATTTATTTACTCAGTGGACTTTGTTGTGATTGAAACTGAGAAGGTTTCCAACTTAGCTTTAAGCTCCTATGATGCTAGGACATCCTTTCTTGTCCACTGTTAATGCCCTCATTAATTATAGGAATGGTATGATGAGACTTTCTTTTGGCAACATGACTGCGGAATTGAACATCTTTAACATGTAAAAACAACCTTCTAGATTTGCTGATATGAAATTTTCTACTCTTAACTATGTAGGGGATTCTGCATTCGATGATGCTTTTGATGATGCATTTGCTACTGAGTATGAGTCATTTCTTATAAATGATGAGCCTAAATATGATGTGTTTGAGCTTGATGACTTGTGCTCTACTACTGATTGTTTGCTCACTACTGTTTCTAAATCTGCTGCTGAATCTATTTCCCCTATTGCTCTTGAATTGAAACCCTTTCCTGATTCTCTTAAGTATGCATTCCTAGGACCTGATGAATCCTTACCTGTCATTATTGCTTCTTATTTAGACCGTGACCAAGAGGACAAACTAATTTCCTTACTCAGAGAGAACAAGAAAGCTCTAGGATGGACTTCAGGAGATATCAAGGGTATTATTCCTCCTATTGTGCAATATAGAATTCATTTAGAGGACAATGCTAAGCCCCACCATGACAGCCAAAGGCATTTGAATCCCACTTTGTAGGAGGTAGTTAAGAAGGAAGTGTTGAAATGGTTAGACCATTGGATTATTTATCCTATTTTTGATAGTGGGTGGCTTAGCCCTGCTCAAGTTGTTTCTAAGAAGACCAGTACTACCGTGATTAGGAATGATAAGAACGAGTTAGTCCCTGCTCAAGTTCAATCTGGATGGCGTGTGTGTAGATTATAAAAAATTGAATGCTGCCACTAGGAAAGACCATTTTTCCCTCTCTTTCTTGGGTCAAATGCTAGAGAGGGTGGCTAAACATTCCTTCTATTGCTTTTAGATGGATATTCCAGTTATGCCTAGATTTCTATTGCTCCTGATGACCAAGAGAAGACCACTTTTACATGTTCATTTGGGACATATGCCTTTAGAAGAATGCCGTTTGGACTGTGCAATGCCCCTATTACCTTTTAAAGATACATGATTTCTATTTTCTCAGATCTAGTTGAGTAATGTATGGAAATTTTCATGGATGACTTTTATGTGTTTGGATCTTCTTTTGATGATTACTTGTCTAATCTGAGAAAGGTGTTGGAGAGGTGTAGGGAGAAAAATGTGACTTTGAACTGGGAGAAATGTCACTTCATGGTTAAAAAGGGTATAGTCTTGGGATACATTATTTCTTGAGATGGAATTGAGGTAGACAAAGCTAAGGCTGACTTGATCGTTAATCTTCCCCCTCCCACTTGTGTGAAAGAGGTGCGGTCTTTTCTTGGACATGCTGGCTTTTATTATCCTTTTATTAAGGACTTTAGCAAGATTACAAAGCCTTTGTCCCATCTGCTAGCTAAGGATTTGCCATTTCATTTCTCTGAAGAGTGTCATGAGGAATTTTCTAAGCTTAAGGAAGTCTTAACCTCTGGTCCTGTTATTCATCCCCCCATATAGGGAGAACCATTTGAATTGATGTGCGACATGTTTGATTATGCTATTGGGGTTGTGTTATTGATAAGAAACCCCATGTTATTTACCATGCTAGTCACACGTTGAATGACGCTGTTACGCCCGCGTTCGTTGTTTTACGTTAAGCTGATTGTATTGCTTTCCTATGTTATAAAATTCGTATTTTTATTAACTATACAAGTTAAATTATTATTGATGTGCTTATGTGAGCGATAATTTTATTACAAGGAATGTTTTGTCACCATTAATATTATTATTAGTTTTGAAAATCTTTCGATGATTTTTAGTAAGCGTTAATATAAATTATTAACGAGTACTAAATCGAGAAGGAACTCGAATACGATTAAATTGTCAACCTTAGAAGTAGTTTGATATTTATTAAATCGAACCTCAATATTTTTGGGAACGAGTAACCAATGAATGGTCACGTTATCAATTTTGGGTTTAGAATATGGGTTACGAACTAGACTAGTAGTGCCGAGTATTGAGCAGTTTGGGATCCAAAAAAAATAATAGAAGAGGGGCATTTTTGTAATTTCGCTAACCCCTTCTTCTTTCCCCTCCTTCCTGTCGCGACCCTCCAGAACCCCAACACCTCTCTCTCTCTCCTCTGCTCTTCTTCTTCCTCTCATCTCCACCACGCTCGCGACCTCCATGCCTTAATTTCGTAGAGAACTTTCGCCAGCCACAACCGTAAATCCCACCCATTCGATATCCCCACGAATTAGCCTCCATCTGGTGCAAATTTTGGGCGAAACCAGGAAGAACCCATTGCGTTTTCAGTAGGTTTGAGCACAAATTCAAGAGCCCAAACGTTTGTAAAGGTTCAGCCATGCATTCTAGTCATTGATTGCTTCAAAAACCACCATAAATTGGTGACGAATTCACAGCCCCAGGTACCCATCTCAAATTCAAGTTAGTGAGTGAGGTTTTGGGTTAAAATTGGGGCTTGATTTGCGCAGATTAGGGTACGGTTTGGGGTCTGGTCAAGCAGTCAGCAAGTGAGGGTCAAGGAATTGGGTTTTTTCAGCACTTGAAGCTGAGTCGAGCAGCCCTCGAACGAACCTTAAGCTTGGAATCGATGTGAGGGTGCCTTTCCTCCTAAATTACTGTTATTTTCAACGAATTCAACTAAATTAGTTAGTGCATGTTAATTCTGAGATCGGAAATCAGTTTAGGTGAAATTGGAGTCGAAGTTGAGAAATCACGAACATGGTACTGATTTTGGGTTAATCACATGTTGAGTCGATGCCTAGTTGAATGAACGGATTAATTAAGAATTTTATGGTAAACAGAATGTTGTTATCGAACTGTCATAGCATCAGTTTGTCGCACTTGAATTCTATTTGATATTTGGGGATGCTAGTTGGGCAGTTGAAATAATTATGGAATAAGTCAAATTATGTCTAAAGGTTATGGCAAATTCAGTTTGGGCATGTTAATAGTCTATTCATAGTAATCATAATGGAATATTATGCATATGATCAACGATTTGCGAACAAGAAAGTAAATGTCGCTTGAAGTCTCTATATGCATAAGTTTAGTATACGTTAAATTCTGGGTTGACTATTAAGCATGAATGCCATACCTATATACGATCGTTTTATGTATTGTTGGTTTGTTTATGACAATGTTAAACCGAATTGGAAGTTGGATGGCTCGAGGTGGAACTATTGAGTGGTTTGAGGTTCTTGTGGTCGATGTTGTGTGAGGAGAGAGTTAGGGTTGTGAATTGCCGCAATCGTATGGATTGCGAGGCCATGTGTGGCTTAATGGGCAGATTCTGCCGAGTTGTGACATGAAGTGTATGAATGTGCTATGTGTGAACCCTTTTCCCCCGATATGCTACGTGACGTTATGTGATTAATTCTTGAAACTTTAGACGTCTTTAAAAAGAAAAGGACATTTAGAAGGTTTGTTATACACGTTCAAAAATGCTTTTAAGTTTGTTAGTTGTCTATTCATTTGGTAGGACATCTAAGGTGTAAAAAGGTCCTAAATCGTCGAACTATTTAATTAGTGACTCGACTGAATAGTCGATAGGTTTAGGAAGTTTAAAAGTAAACCAAAAGTGAATTTGAAAATGTTTAAAGCATTTTTTTGTTTATAACTTCTCCTTGTGTTTAAAAGAATTTAAACGACCCGGAAAAGGCACCGTAAGGTGCTAATTATGAAGTTTAGCTAATTTATATACTAGTTGCTTGCTTAAGTCTCTATTGAGTTTTAAGTCACAAGCATGTAAGACCATTATATCTTAAGAAGCGTTTACATTGAAAGTTTACGAAGAAAACTTGTTTACCTTATAAACAAGTCAAATACCTCAAGTTTTCGAATAATAACAAGTTTTGAATGCTTTAAGTATTCAATTTATTTTTATGTCCTCCTTTGAATTTTAAAAAGGATTAAAACGAAGTGAAAAAGGGCAACTAAAGGAGTTCTATGACGAAACTTAGCTTGAGCTATATGCTAGCTAAGTACTTTAAATTTCAAATGAGTTTTGAATTGCGAGTTAGTAAATTCATTATGATTTTAAAAGGGTTTCCAAGTTGAAAATGAAAGAACCATAACCAATGGTAGGGTTATGGGCTATTTTGCTAGATAAGCATATATATGAATAAGCATAAGTACGCATATGTGTGAGTAATTATGTTTATGTTTATGTGTACGTTGAGGAGCTACTCTAGAAACTTTAAGCTTAAGTCTGAGATCCAGGGATGGTGGCTTAGTATCCCGCTTGGCATAACATAAGCTATGTTAAGATGACTTAGGGATGGTGGTTTGAATCGTGCCTGAAGTCTTAGTATGTAAGTTATATCTCAACATAGTATGATGTCTGCCCGGATAGGCGTATGTTGCCGCTCGAGTTTGGCCGGCTCGGGATGGCAGTAACAAAGTACCTCTAAGAGTTTAGTCTCCTTACTTATGTGATCAAATTGTTATGTATATTTCTTTAATAAACGATGATCTTATGCCAAGGGTATTTTCCTGATGAATAAGAAAAGCAGTTAGCGTTTCGCCTTTTTAAGTATTTTAGAAAATAAAGATTTATAAGGGCCATTATGAGGCCATATTGAATAAGATTTGAAAAGTTTATGAAGGTCATTAGAGGACCATTACGAAAGAAGTTTCTTTTAAAGAAAATGACCTCAAGAGGCTAACTAAAGTGTTTTTAAGAAAAGAAAGAAAGATTTCAAAGGTGCATACCCTGCATATATTTTATGAATGCGTTTCTAAGTATAGTTAAATGAAGTTTCAGATGAAGTATAGTTACATCTTAGTAATGCATCGTACATTCAAGCTTTTCAATGTGCGTATTCGATGAAAGAATGTTTCTTGTCAAGTCTTTCTTACCAGTTTAGATGTTTTCAGTACTTTCAGAAAGAATTATAAGCTTTAAAGAAGCTGGCGTGCAGTATAAACCAATCTTAGAATATATGAAGAATCACTGCATTTTCAAAAGTATGTTTGAAAGCTTCAAACTCAATCTTTGTTGCTTGTTTGATTAGGTGCCTAACTATTTGTTAGTAGGGAAGCTTGGCCGTTTAGGGCCTAGAAACGAGTTGAGGGGTTAGAATGAAGTTTTAAGGGTGGTGATCTTTCCTTGGGGATTTTGATTGCCTAATATGATAGTAAAGTATGAATACGTGATATGTGACTATTATTAATATTATTACCTGCAATTGTTTTGTTTTAAGGAGTAGGGGAATTCTCACTGAGTGTATGGTTGCTCATTCTTATTGCTCTTTCCCCTTTTTCCTAGGCTTTTGTTATGACTGGTGAAAGTCAAGCCACTTATGCGAAGTTACAGTTTACCCCTTGTTGAAAAAGAGCTATGTGTGTCATATAGAAGTAGATTCATGAGTTTAACAATGTAATATAACGTATTCCTAGTTTGTAATTGTTGTAAACTAAGTTTTCTAGCTCATATAATGCACATTGTGTATGAGTCGCTCTGTATGGCCGTGTGACCCAAACATCTGATTAGTTAGATGTCTTTAATTGAAATTAGCTGTGTTTTGGGATGTAAAACTCCAGTTGTGTAGAACATTGAGTTGTATATTCGATCTTCTTCTTTATTAATGGACTATATTGTTGATGTTCTCCGAGGGAGATTGCTCGTTGAGTTATGAACTCCGGCTTGTAGCCGTTGAGGTTATTTTAGAATTCTTTACGTTTCCGTTGATCGCAGTGAATTGTTGTAAGGCTTTTTGCCTAGAAATGGTCAGCTTTTAGGAGAAGCTCTGTCTGTTTCGCCCGAAAATTAAGTGGGAAGTAAGAAAAACGTAACGCTCCTGACCCTAGGGGCTAAGAGTGTTGCAGATGCCCACTATTACTGAGAAAGAATTTTTTACTGTGATATTTGGTTTTGAAAAGTTCAAATCCTATCTGATTGGGTCACATGTGATTGTTTATACTGACTGTTCTACCCTTAAGCACCTTCTTTCTAAGAAGGATGCTAAGCCTATACTTATGAGATGGGTTTTAATTGTGCAAGAATTTGACTGTGAAAACAAGGATAAGAAAGGTTCTGAAAACCTTGTAGCTGACCATCTGTCTAGGATCTTCCATGATAGAGAGAGTGAGTCCAGTGCTTCTGAGTGCTCTTCCGATGAGCAATTGTATGGTATTCACCCTGATCATTGGTATGCTGATGTTTTGAACTACTTAGTTGCTGGTAGGATCCCTCAGGGTTGGACTAAGAATGACAGAGATGGATTTTTCTACCTTGTAAAATTCTTTATTTAAGATGATCCTTATTTGTTTAAATGCTGCCCTGACCAAGTCTTTAAGAGGTGCATTTTCGACCATGAGGTGAGAAATGTCATTTCTTTTTGTCATGACCAGGCATGTGGGGGACATTTTAGTGGTAGGAAGACAGTAGCCAAGGTTCTTCAATGTGTTTTTTACTGGCCTACTTTGTTTAAAGATGCATTTGAGTACTGCAAGAGTTGCCCTAGATGACAGCAATGGGGTAGAATAAGCAGGAGAGATATGGTGCCACTGTACCCCATCAGTGTTGTAGAGGTTTTTGATGTATGGGGTATTGACTTTACGGGACCATTTCTATCTTCCTTTGGGAATGAATACATTTTGTTAGCTGTGGACTATGTTTCTAAATGGGTTAAGGCCATCCCTTCTAGGACCAATGAAGCTAAAGCCATTGTGAAATTCCTTAGGGAGAACATCTTTGTTTGATTTGGTATACCTCATGCTATCATTAGTGATCAGGGCACCCATTTTAATAATAGATCTTTTGTTACTAAAGAGGTATTCTATAGTCCATAGGTTTGCTACTCCCTACCATCTCCAAACCAGTGGCCAGGTTGAAGTGTCCAATCGACAGATCAAGCAGATTTTAGAAAAGACAGTGAGTAAGAATAGGAAAGACTAGGCTGATAAGCTAGTGGATGCTCTTTGGGCATATAGGACAGCTTTTGAAACTCCCTTAAGTATGTCACCTTATCGGGTAGTTTATGGTAAGCCTTATCATTTACCTGTGGAGATAGAGCATAAAGCTTGATGGGCCATTAAGAAGTTTAATTATGACTTAACTGAGGCAACTGAGGAGAGACGACTGCAACTGAGTGAGCTTGATGAGATTAAAGCTGAGACTTATGAGAGTGCTCGATCTTAAAAAGAGAGGGCGAAGTTGTTTCACGATCGACATATTTTTAGGAAAGAGTTTGTCCCGGGAATGAAAGTTCTCTTATATGACTCTAGGCTCCATCTGTTTCCAGGGAAATTGAGGTCCCAATGGACAGGTCCTTATATTGTCTCACATGTTTTTCCCTATGGTGTAGTTGAAATTCAGGATCCTCAGAGTGGTGCCACCTTCAAAGTGAATGGCTAGCGTTTGAAATAATTTTTGGAGCTGCCAGGCCAAGAATATGTGGAATGTCTGATACTTCATAAACCGGCCCAACATCGATGATTGTGATCTGAGATAGCTTGGGTGTACTTAGCACCCGACCTGATTTGATAGAAATTTCTTCTTTTCTCCTCTTCTTCTCTCTCTTTTCTTCTTTCTTTGTCTTATTTCAGTTTCTTTTTGTATAGTTGGTTGCTTTTCTTTTTCTATGATTGGTTGTTTTGTTTTTGAGTCTTGTTTCTATTTTTGAACATATGTTTTCTTTTTAGATTTTTTCTTTTTGGTCTTCATGTGTCTGTTCCACTCCCAATGAGGACATCATGAGATTTTGGCGTGGGGTGCAGTGCCCATTTGTACATATGTTTTTTTGAAAATTTTGAAAAATCCAAAAAGATTTCGCTTTTGTTTTTGGGGGATGATTGCACTATGTTTGATTAGCTTAAATCTCTTGTGTTTTGATTATTAGCTTTTGTATAAGTAGGATGTGCATGATAAGTCTCTGACCTTAGTATGTCATTATAAGCCCTAAGTCTAACTCTAATTTTTCATTATAGAGTGTGTAATCCAATCCTTGTTTATTCCTTCATCATTATCTTTAGGTCTTAGGCTTCTATGAATAATTCTCCCACTTACTTGTGACACGATTACTCTGATTTTTGCCACTTTTGAAAGAAAAAGAAGAAAAAATAGTATGAATAAAGAAGAGAAAAAAAAAAGAAAAATAGATAAGATAAAATTTGGAATGACAAGTATCCCTTTGAGGCATGCGCTACTGAGCGTTACCCTTTGAGGCACGTGCTACTAAGTGTTACCCTTTGAGGCACGTGCTACTGGGTGTATCCCTTTGAGGCAATACTGCTATTGGAAAAGCTTGCTTTTAATATTAATATGTCAATAATGTAGTTGTTTCAGCCAAGTGGGATTGAGTTCGATTCTGGTAAATCTAAGCCTTAGGATGATGATACACTTGCTCATGAGCACTAGGATGGATTCGCAGCTTTGATGTACAATAGGGTGAAAAATTAGTGCTTTGATGTCATTTATGGGGTAGAGGGCTTTGAAGCACATTCTGTTTATATATAAGTTGATATCTTAGTTACATGGGTGATTTAGTTGATTAGAATGTTTATATATATTTTCCCAAATTTCGTTCATATTAGCTTTGAAAAAAAAACCAAAAAGATTTCCTTTTTTAAATAATTTTTGTGGGTATTGCACTTGAAAACCCTCACGAGACCTTACTCATCTGCTTGGGAAATTGAGGGGTTTAAAGGGCTTGTTGCATAGGCTAAATGCAACTGTGATTCCTACGACTATGAGTTAGGATTTTCTTTTTCTTATTTTTCATTTCTTTTTAGTTAGTTTAGTTTGTTGTACTCAAGAACGAGTAAAATCTTGGTGTGATGGTATTTGTTCTGCCAAAAATGTATTATTTTTATGAGACTTTGATACCCGATTTATGCTCGTTATAATTGTTATTTTTAGATTTTTATTTGATTTGATTTTGTTTTGTATGTATGGAATAAATGTGGAAAAAATGCAGAAAAAAGATGAAAAATGTTAGAATAAAGCAGTGGGCCAGATTACTTAAACCCGACCCAATCCTTAAGCCCATTATCTTGTTTAGCCTAAAGTGAGAGAAAAAAAGAGAAAAAGAAAAATAAATAGATAAAATCGAAACTCCCCCAGCTGTCCACGTGCTGTGCGCATGGCTTTCGAAACCCGTCTCCCCTCATTTCTCCTTCTCTCTCCTCTTAGGTAACCAGACCCGATAGCCCCCCTCCCCTGTTGCTTCACCATCTTCATCATCATCTTGGCTCTCTCTCTAACTCAGCTCTCTCTCTCTCTTCAACAAATCACTAAGTGCCAACAAAATCCACCATCCTCACACCACCAGATTTCATGCTAAGGGCCAGCATGGCAGCAGCACCATCGCTATCCCACTGCCCACGAAACAAGCAAATCGAGAGGTAAAGTTAAAGGAAAGCTGCATAAATTGAAGGATACCTGCTTTAGAGAAAAGGTTAGGAGGTTTTTAGGGTTCAAATAGTTTTAATTTTTGAGTATTAGGCGTGAATTTCATTAGAGTTTTCAATTTTTTAGAGTTAGGGTTTGATAAATTCAGTTAGGGTCTGATATTAGTTTGGATTTTGGTTTTAAATTTCATACAGTTATGCTACTATTTCAAGTTCCCCAGTTGTAATCCATCGTTTTTGGTTTGTTTTGGTAAGATTTGGATGTTGGTTTTGCTTAGTTTCGATCACAACCCCCTCTCTTGTTTTCATTTTGCTAAACACGGTTATGGCATTTCACCATTGATGGCGGTCTGGGTTCATGAATTATTGAAGTTCGGGATGCGTCCTCTGTTTTGGTTGAATTCCAGAGTTGGCTTTAAAAGGTTGCATGTTTGAGTTCGATCAGTTGCAAATTTCCCCTTCCTATTATTTAGGTACTGTATGAATGCTGCTGAGATTAGGTATTTTAAGGATTATGTTAGCCTAATTCCATCTATTCAGTTGCTATTTGTTCTTAATCTGGGTTACTTCATTTTGTTCTTCTCATTTCTTCTCGGTTTGTCTGGGTTTCTTGAGGTTGCTCTTTTCTTGTTTAATGTTGCTGTTTTAGGATTTGATTTTAGTTTGTTAGTTTCGTTTAAGTTGGAATTAGTTGGAAGCCTGATTCCATCTCCCCTTTGGGTTTTGTTTAAGCCTTCTATTCTGCCTTTTTCTATTTGATTCTATTGGCTTATTAATTTGTTTCGTAGCTCTCATTTAGGTTGTGTTAAGTGATGGAGGGATGCTCCTTTGATTAGAGTTAATTTTATTGGATGCTAGGTAGTGGTAGGGAAACTTTGGAATTAGATTGATTTACAACCTATAGTTTTAGCTGGTTATCATTTAAATCAATTAAAATGATGCTATGTTAGTTTAATTTTGTGTTAAGTGACCTTAATCTTTTCCATCGTCCCTATAGAGATGACCCTTAAGTACTACGACGACAGTCGTATACTTGCGACACTTCATTTATCACTCGAAAATATCCTAACATATTTTCTAGTATTCATCCTCCATCTTCTAGAGGCCTTGAGTAGTCTCTGCTCCTTCAATCGAGGTGATACCATATGTTAATTCTTCCTTTTTGTGTGAAGAAGCATCCCATATTGATTAATCTCCAAAATTACAACCGTAACCTCCTCAATTAAGCCCATAATCAAAATCATGCATTTTCTAGTTCTGAACCGACCCTTGCTTAGTATTTAGCCCGCAACTTCCGCAATTCTTGGTGTTTAAGTGTGATTCAAAACTCGTTGGAAAATAGACATTCAGGGCTTTCCATCCATGTATAATTTGTAGAAACTGGAGGTCGTATACTTGGTTAAGTTGAAGTTAGCAATAAAGTAAAGTATTCTGCCCAGAAATTAAAAATGAGCTAATGAGGTGGTTTTGGGAGAATTAAGTGGTTAACTCCTTATTTAGGATTACTAATCATCCAACCACCTTCCCTAATCCTAATTGGACCTTCTTAAGGGCCCCAAGTTAATATTAACCTAGGGGAACCTAGTCCTTGACATAGAGCTAATATTAGACCAATATGGTCAAAGACCCTCACTAATGAGAGTAAACCCAAGCTCGAAACTTGCTCTGCATCAACCCCTCCCCCTTGAAGAGCATTTGTCCTCAAATCTTCATTGTATTCCTCATTGTCTCCAAGGTAAGAAGTGAGATCCCCAACATTGAAGGTGGCAAATAGTTGTATATCTCCCGGAAGCTTAATCTTATATGCATTCTCTCCCACCTTTCGAACCACCTTGTATAGACCATCTCCTCTAGCCATGAGCTTGTTTTTCCTTCTTGGAGGGAACCTTTCCTTCTTTAAATGCAACCACACAAGATCACCCAGTTTGAACTCAAGATGTGGGTGGTTCTTGTTGGCCTTATGGTTGTATTTCTCATTCACTTTCTGTATATGTGTAGTCACTTGCTCATGCAGCTTCTTCATTTCTTTAGCACTTGCTTTGGCTTCAAAACTCACCCTTCATTCTTAAGGAATAGGAATAAGATCAATGGGAGTAAGGGGGTTAAGACTAAATGATACTTTAAAGGGAAAGTGAGAGGTAGCACAGGAGCTTGACATCTGAATCCTGCAAACTCTTACCATACCCCTTAGTAAGATTATGAGAAGTCTATTTGTCACCCCCATTTGTCCATCGGTTTGGGAATGGCAAGTAGTGCTAAAGAGTAACTTAATCCCCACAAGTGTCCATAGGGAAGTCCAAAAGTGAGATAAAAATTTGGCTTCTCTATCCGATATAATAGTTCTCAGAATACCATGGGGCCTCACAATTTCGTGAAAGAAGAGGTCTGCAATGTAGGTAGCATTATCACTCTTATAGCATGTAATAAAGTGAGCCGTCTTGGAGAATCAATTCACCACTACCCTGATGCATATTTTCCCCGAGGGGTTCTTAGAAGGGCCATAATGAAGTCCATGCTATGTCATCCCAAGGCCTTGAGGGGACTGAAAGAGGAGTATAGAGACCTTGATGGAAATAACTCTTAGCCATGTAACAAATGTTGTATCTTGAGATCACCTTATGAACATCCCTACCCATCTTGGGCCAATAAAAATGATCCTTTAGTATTTTAAGAGTCTTAGTAATTCCAAAATGACCAGCTAAGGCTCCTTCACGAGCTTCCTTGACAACGAAGTCCCTTAGAGGACTTTTAGGGATGCAAAGCTTGTTCTCTTTGAGGAGGAAACCATTTTATAGAGTGAAAGAACTAAAGTTAGAAGGATTCTCAACCAGTCCTTGGAATTTTCATCCTCATGGTATAGAGCTTTGATGGAACGGAATCCAAGAACCTTGGCCTCAAGGACTGAAACGAGAACATATCTCCTTGATAAGGCATCGACCACAATATTCTCTTTCCCACTCTTATGCCTACAAGAGACGGTGAAAGATTGAAGGAACTCAACCCATTTAACTTGTCTTGAGTTCAATATTCCAAAGCCCTAACAATGGCATAGAATTCCTTGTCATAAGCAGAGTAGTTGAGCCTTGAACCATTTAACTTCTCACTAAAGAAAGCTAGAGGATGCGCAGCTTGAGTGAAAACTGCACCAATCCCAACACCATTAGCAGTACACTCAACATCACATAGAAGATCGAAGTTTGGAAGAGCTAAGATAGAAATCAAATAAAAACTATCCTTGATGTTTTCAAAAACCCTGTAGATGGCCTTTGTCGATTGAAGGCTTCCTTTTTTCATACATTCAGTTAACAGAGTCATAATGGAGCTAAAGTCTTTGATAAACCGATGGTAGAAAGAGGCCAACCCATGAAAGCACTTCTATGATGAAGGTGGGAGTAGGCCAACTCTTGATAGCCTCAACTTTAGATTTATCAACTTGAATTCCCTCACCAGACACAACGTAGCCAAGAAAGATCACTTGAGGAGTGAATAGTTCACACTTCTCAAGCTTAACATATAAGCTTTGTTACCTTAACACTTAGGACACTTGAGAAAGATGCTCCACATGAGATGCTTCGCCATGAGTATACACCAAAATATCATTAATATATATACAACAAACTTCCCAATGAATGGTCTTAAGACCTTTTTCATGAGCCTCATAAAAGTGCTAGGAGCATTAGATAGACCAAATGATATCATAAGCCACTTATACAGTTGTTGATGGCCATTCATTAATCTCCTTCTTTCATTCTGATTTGGTGATAGCCACTTCGAATGTCAATTTTGAAAAAGCCCTTCAATCCATGCAACCCATCAAGTGTATCATCTAATTTAGGAATAGGGAATTGATACTTGATGGTGATGTTGTTTATGGCCCTAGAATCAACACACATACGCCAAGTGTTATCCTTCTTAGGTACCAAAAGGGTGGGAACCGAACATAGGCTCAGGCTTTCCCTAATGTGCTCATGATCAAGCGGCTCTTGGACTTGTCGTTGAAGCTCTTTTGACTCATTAGGATTGCACCTATAGGCCAGTTTGTTTGGCAAAGGAGCGTCCGATAGGAGATCAATTTGATACTCAATTCCTCTCAAAGGATCAGAGGGAGCCCCAGGAGTAAATCATTAGGGAATACATCCTTAAGCTCTTTCAAGAGTGATTGACCTAGGGGATGTATGGGTTTCACTCTTTTACTTATGTTTGATTCTACCATAAGTAAGGTAAATAAAGGCTTGCTCTTACTAATGGCTCTCTTCACCTGTGTTTCACTCATAAATAGGCTTTTCTCATTTTCTTTCCCTGGCTTAGATTTGAGGAGTTTAGGTGGAGGTAGTGGTGTCAAAGTAAGATTAGGACCCATGTACTTAAATGCATAACATTGGCATGTCTATCATGAATCACGTGAATGTCAAACAGCCATGGTCTACCAAGCAACAAATGACATGCATCCATGAGAAGAACATAACATAGTACTTCACCTCAATATGGACCAACTAAAAACTCAATAAGTGCTTACTTAGAAATAGTTGCCTCACCTCCTTGTTTGAGCCATTAGAGACCATAAAGGACACAATGCACCCTGGTGGGTAATTGAAGTTTATCAATGAGTGTTGTGGAAGCTACATTGGTGTAACTTCCTCTATCAATGATGAGCTCACACACCTTGCCTTCAATAGTGCATCAGGGATAGAAAATTTGCTCCCTTTGGTTTAGCTCACAAAGAGCCTCTCAGACATGGAGTCTTCTTTGAACCACTAAGAGTCCAGCTACATCCAGAGTGATCAAAGATTGATCCTCATCCTCTACTTCCTCTTCATTAGTAGCTTCTTCAATAGCTTGAATGTCTTCCACCTCTCTAATGGTGAGAGTCCTTCGGTTGGACAATCTACTTGGAAGTGCCCTTACCATGACATTTGAAACACTTTGTACCTTTCAATCTCCTTGGCGGTTCACTAGTAATCCCTTTACCCCTATCAAGGGTTTTAGTGGGTATAGTAGTAGTGATAGCTTTGTTGGGGGTGGAGTAACCCTTGGGGGTACTTGAAGCACGAATAGAGGAAGTGGTTTGAACGGATTTTCGACCCTTAAGTTGCTTCTCCACCTTAATAGCTAGGTGATACATATCATCAAAGGACAACTAAGGTTGTAGATCTATCCTGTTAGTAATACTCGGAGATAATCCTTTAATGAACCTAACAATCTTGAGTTTAGATTCTTCATTCAAGTCAACCTGTATTTGGAGTTGTTCAAACTCTCTAATATACTCTTCTACCTTTAGATTCTCTTGGTTAAGAGAGGTGATCTTGAGGTAGAGTTCTCATTTATAAGAAGGAGGTAGAAATCTCTTGTCCATGTGCTTCTTGAGCTTCGAACAAGTCCTGATTTTATGGCTGCTCTAGCTCTACTCTGCTTTAAATGATCATACCATAATGAAGCATACCCCTTCATCTTAAAAATGGGCAAGTTGAAGGCCTTTTCATCATTGTAATCTTAGAGTTCAAAGATCCTTTCAATGTCTTGAACCAAATCATGATAGTTCTTCGAGTTAAGATTGTCATCAAATTTCGAAGCCTCAACTTTGAGATCCCGAAGGTCATCCCTTAGATGTCTTCTCCTTCTTGGTCTTCCTTCCTCATCATCAAAGTCTTCATAGGAGGAAGAGTATTCGATGTCAATATAGCAAGCCTGATAGACTCTTGGGTAAGGGTTTCGTGATGTGGGCTCCTTTGCTTGTGCAACCTCTTGAGTGAGCTTCCTCATTTGCTCTTGAAGCTCTGCAAGGGCCCTAGCTATCTTATGGGCTTGCCCAAGAGGAATGTTCAAGGGGCAAGAAGGATTTCCCTTATTAGTCATGGTTGATCGAACGGTGAAAAAAGGAAAAAGGATGGAAAAATAGGGGAGGTATAGGCACGCTGAAGGAGCACAGGCAGGAAAACAGTGAAAAGGGAGGGGCTATGGTCATGCCCTGTGACATAGGGGTCGTGCTAGATCTCTAAAATAGGAATTAAGAGTGCTGGAAGGGGGGCATGGGTGTGCCAAGCACCATGGGATGGCTGTGCTAAATCTTTGGGTCAATTTTTCAAAGAGGAGGATTTTGGCAGAGGTGGTAGTGTCAAATTTCTAGTTTTTCATAGTTTTAGCTTTTTTATAGAGTTTTAGTGATGTATTTAGGTTGTGAAATGTATTTGGGCTATAATTAGGGTTCTTTGTAGATTAGATAATAGATTTAGAGAGAAAGAATTAATCACCAAATAGTATAGAAAGGGAAAACTTTAAGCAATTCCAAGACAAGGATGGTTGGAATGGATGTTTACCAAAAGATAGGATAATTATGCTCTGATACCAAATGTTGTATAGTGGCTTCCATTTGTCTAGATAAAGGTATGAAATGCATATAGATGAGCCCAATGGAAGTTAAAAACCAATCTCTCTAAAGATGAACCAAGAGAGAGGGAGAATTCTCAAATAACAAAAGCCTCTAATAGAGTAGATTCAACACATTAAATTGATAGCAAGAGGATAAATAAACCCACTTTTTAACCCTTTGAAGCCTTAACAATAAGGATTAGACTAAACAGAAGACTCAAATCATCACCAACCTAAGACAGATAAAGAATTTGAGATTTTGAGGAAAACCAAGCTCATTCATCAAATCTAAATATTCATAGAGATAATTAAGTCTATAAATAAACAATTAGAGGGAGAATTAGTTTTAAATTAGTGGGGCAAGTGGGCTAACAGACAACTTACAAAGTATCCTAGGAAAAACAATCAAGATGCTTAAGATAATTACAATCACTATTAGCTGTATTTTCTAGGATTCATCCTCTAACTTCTAGAGAGCCTTGAGTAGGCTCTACTCGTCCAATGAAGGTGCTGCCACTTGTAAATTCTTCCTTTATGTGTGATAAATCATCCCATTCTGATTTATCTCTAAAATTACAGCTGTAACCTCCTCAATTAAGCCCATAATCAGAACCATGCATTTTCCAGTTCTAGACCGATCCTTGATAAGTATTTAGCACATAACTTCCTCAATATTTAGAGTTTGAGTGCAATCCAAGATTTGTTGGAAAATAAACATTCAGGGCTTTCATCCATGTATAATTTGCTAAAACTAGAGCTCATTTGCTTGGTTAAATCTAAGCTAGAAATGAAGTAAAGTACTCTGCCTAGAAACTGAAAATGAGCTAATGAGCTTATCTTAGGAGGATTAAGTGGTCAACACCTTATTTACGGCTACTAATGGCCTAACCACCTTCCCTAATCCTACTTAGACCTTTTTAAGAGCCCCAAGTTAATATTGACCTAGGGGGACCTAGTCCTTGACCTAGGGTCAATATTGGACCAACATGGTTCAAGACCCTCACTAGTGAGAGTAGGCCCATGCTCGAAACTTGCTCCATTCCATCTAAAAGGAAACTCAATATTTTTCTCACCACACCATCTTTATTCAGACGAAACCTTGCACATTTCTCTCTCGGCACCGCATATAAGAAACACACTACTCTCTAAACTCTTTCCATCTCTTTCAAAAAAATACTTTTAAGGAACAAGATTCTACAAAACTCTTCCCATGAACTCTATTGAAATTGAACTAGCCTTTATACTACCCTAACCCACTTAGGAAGAAGGAATGAAGTACACATCTACTTCTTAATCACTCAAATCGAGGTAGGTTGTGAGGGCCATTAACAAAGAAAATAATTTGTTTAAAGCTTTATTTATTCCCTAAATTCATAATCATGTTCCTCTTTACGCCTTCATGACTACATAGTTGACATTCAATCTTTTATACATTGAATAACACTATGTTCATAATAAAGTAATTACTAAGTTTATCAATTTTTATACATTCCTTCTCATTATAAAAATGGCTTTATAGTAAGTTGTCACCGAAATACACACATTACTTGGCTCAGTTAACATGAATAAAATAATGAAAACACCTTTTACAGGGAACTGAAAAAAAAGTTTCAATACATTCATTTCTAGTAGAGCATGCTTTTGAAGAGGACTGTCTAATGGTGATTTTCACCCTTCATCAAACCATATCTTTGTCCTTGGATCTAGTCTCATCATCTGTAGCCTTGAAGTCATTTCTTTAATCTCTGTTTAGGATATTTGGAATTATAATTTGTTTTAAAAAAAAAAAAACCCTTTCTATTGTTGAAAATCAAGTCTTATGTCTCATAGCTATACCTTCGATTCAAGGACCTAGTGAAAGAAGGAATTAGGTATTTTCTATAAAAACTATGGATTTGTAGTTTTCCATTAAATGTGCTGATAACTCTAAAAATTGAAACTCAATCCATTTTATAACATAACTGCATGAATCAACACTTTGAGAAAGCCGATCTAATGCACCCCTCGAAAGATAGTGGCTGGGGAGAAAAAGCTAGTTGAGCCTTGAGGAGCCCGGGCTTATCCTTACGAACCATCACCATTGGTCAGGGTTCCTTTAATGTGCCTTTTGATGACATGGAAGACAAGTTTCTAATAATGTAAATTTCTCCCTAATGGTCATATTTTAGAGTTGTATGTTTTACCTATGTGGCTATCAATTCATGTAATAGCCTATTTAACCATGCAAGATTAGCATCCAACCATCTTATACTTTTATACTTTGCTGAAGTCCAGCAAAGGGTGATAAGATGTTACTTCTTAGATTACCAAGAGATGGCGTCTGACTTGAGAAAGCCATGTAGCAGGGGACTAACTTTTAGTGAATGGATGGGCCGCCCAATCTAAACCATAACAGGCCAATAGAGATAAGGAAGGGCCTATGTTGAAAAGACTTCTAAGAGTAGGCTAACCTTTGAGGTTTATTAACACGTGTAAAACTACATGGAAATGTGGGATCCTTAGCTATTGCTTAAGGTGGTTACGATGTTGTACTAAAAAGCATTCACTTGGCCTTGTGTGAGTAAGAAAATTCAGTTTCCCAATGAATCTTCTATATGATGTAGGAAGAGGATGAATCTAGCTTGATAGCAATATCCGAAAGAGTGACTGCTATAGGTTAATCCGAATATTATAAATTATTTATGAGTTCTATAGTAAACTTTATTTGGGCGAGAATAAGCCTTTATTGTGATTATAAGACCTTAAGCCCTATGAATAGGTTGACACAAACCAAATACTTAATCTTGAATATAGCACCAAAATAGGTTCTAAAACCATTGACTTATATGACACCATTTCCTATCAAAAGAGTCCTCTATATAAATTGCTAGAAACTTTATGAGTTGCCTTCCTTCTCCTTGAACAATTAGCAATCCTTCTCAGAATGGTTATAGCCTCTTTTATATAAAATTTTTTAAATCTTAACCTAGAAGCACACTAGTGTGTTGAGGCATGTTTGAGCCCATATAAAGACTTGTTGAGCTTGCAACTACATTATTCATTGCTAAGGTTATCCCTTGGTGTAGCTTCATGTAGGTATCTTCACATAGATCACAAAGCATTATTTAGATCTAGTTGATGAAGATTTCAACCATTTTTACTGTTATAGCCATTAAGGTCCTTATAATGGTCATTTTAATCACCAGAGAGACGGTTTTTCTATTATCAACCCCATCTTTTATGTATTCTTAAATGAAAAGCCTTGCTTTTAACCTCTCTACTATGCCATTTATCTTATGCTTGACTTTATAAACCCATTTGTATACAATAGGTTTCTTTTAGGTAGGTAGAGGAATAATATACAGAGTGTAATTGTCAAAGAGTGATTGAAACATTTTACTAATGGCTTCCTGCCACCTAGAGTGTGGAACAACCTCTTCATAAGACTAAGCTCTTTGATGAGTGTCATATTTACATGGATTATTTAAGTGTTTGGAAGTTATTTTAGGGGATTAATATGCTTGATTGTATGATTTATGCCCCTATTTCTACTATTATGTTTGGGTTTTGCTTCTTTGAGAAGTGCCTACAAATGTTAACTTTGTGGGACCAAAGCATATGAGCAGAATGGTGATTTTAAGGTCTTATAGATCAAAGAAGGTAGCAAAAGAGATCGAAAAACCCTCAACACATACATAACATGGTCAATGCCATGGTCTATGAGGTTCTAAGAAGAAGTAGCAGGATGAAAAATTGAAGATTGCTGAATTAGTGGACACTACGGCCTATTCGTAGTTTTGGGAACCACAGTCCATGGGGCTCTCACGGCCTACCTATGGTGCTTCTCCTCCCTGGTGTTGTCTAATTTTCTTCACAGTTGCTGATTTGCATCCGTTTTGGACATTAGCAGCTTTGATTTTAGTGATAAACACACCATTTTTTTGCTTCCTTAGGACTGCATATCATCATATACAATCCTTATTCATCTATTTCAGAGGTTTGAAGAATAAGGAAGTGAGGATCAAGCAACATTTGAAGGCTTTGGAAGTGGATTGAAAGATCATCATCCAAGTTGCTTGAATAAGCCTTTTTTTTCCCTTTTCTTTTCCTTTAACTTCTCTTTTAGTTTAGATTAAGAGTCTAGAGATGTCTTCTTTGTTGATTTCAATAATGAGTGAGTAGATTTCTTTATCTATTGATTGCTAAACTGAGGCAATGTTATTGACTTTGCTAATTTGGACTTTTTGCACTTTAAATCTTTGTTTGGTTGTTTTAATCCAATCCTTGAATTTTAATGCCATTATGAGATTTTTGGCTAGCTTCTTTCATGTATATTACATAGTAGATTGAAGTACTGAAAGGTGGAGATCGGCATTGGAAAATTTAGATTAGACTTAGTTTAATAATCAATTGAGAAAAGGATTGTCAATTGAGTGGTCCTACGATAGTCATACTCTCAAACTTGATTTGATGAAGATCTAATGAGAATTAGCAATTAGTTTTGATCAAGTTGACTCACTCTATTTTGAAAGAAGTTGTGAATTCTTAAATATTGTTGACCATTGAATTAATAGGCAAAGTGAAAAGTATTTGTTTGACTAGCTAGATTGCCACATCATTAGGTGACGCTACCCTAGATATTTTTGGTCATTAAATTTAGTCCTTCTAGTTTAACATTTGTTAGATAAAATTCAAAAATCAAATCGTGAATTCTCTTACCAAATTTTTTAAGGAATACTTGGTAATTCAACCTAGTCTTCATGGGAACAACCTTAATTTATCCTAAAATACTCATGCGCTTGCATTGGCGATTAAATTTTTAACACCGTTGCTGGGGATTAGATTTGGACACTGAGTTACCCATAGGAGTTTGACTAAGCATTTTTCTTTTAGTTTTTTTTTTAAATTTTACTTGTTGTGGTGTGCTTTGATTACATATAGGTTTCCTTCCATTTTATGCACAAGTACCATAGTTTTTGGAGCAGTCTTTGAGTTTGACCCCGAGATTAAGCGGACTTTCCATAGATTTAAAAGACAACAAACATTGTGAGAAAAGCAAGAAATGGCCAAACCCACACCTAAGATGGCAGATGGTGAAGATCAGCAAAGGAGGACCCTTATGGACTATGTCTCTCTGGGGGTTTACGGCCCCACCCCAAGCATTAATAGGTCAGTCGTGGCCGCCAATAATTTCTAGCTCAATTCGGCGCTAATCTCAATTGTGCTTGGTTGTACACCATGGAGGATCCAAACTTGCACCTCTTGATTTTTCTAGAAGTTTGCGATGCCTCAAAGATCAATGGCACCTCCAGTGATGTGATCCGCCTCCTCTTAATTGCATTCTCTCATAAGGATAAAGCAAGGGTATGGCTTCATTCTTTGCCATCAGGATCCATCACCACTTGCGGTGAGCTTACCAAGGCTTTCCTAGCTAGGTTCTTCCCTTCTAGGAAGACGGCGATCTTGAGAAATCAAAACACTACATTTGCGGAATAGGAGGATGAGTCGCTATACAAAGCCTGACAGCATTTCAACGACCTTTTAAGGTTGCATTCCTATCATGGTCTCCAAACGTGGATGATTGTACAAGTATTCTGCACTAAAACCACACAAGCCATGAGGTCCATAATAGATGCGGTAGTGGGAGGAACCTTAATGAACAAGACAGAGGATGAGACATACAACCTCACTGAGGAGATAAAGCTTAACAATTACCAATTTGCCCAATTAGAGGACTCCTTCCAAGAAGGCCGGAGGTAAATTTGATGTTGATGCTTTAACTTTGCTTATTGCCAAAATGGATACCGTGACTCAAATACTTGATCATTTGAATGTTAATACAATGAATGTATGTGAACCCTGTCCTTCTTATGATAATTGTGGATCTTTTAACTATGTAAGTTTGAATTATTAAGTCGGGAGTCCTTTTGCCCAATCTTCTAGTAACCAAGTTACATATGTTAATATCCTCAACCTATGTCGAATGATAACTCCAATTCTAACACCTAAATCTCAGTTGGAAGAACCATCCCAACTTGTCTTACAAGAGTGATCTTCTTCCTTTCCCACATGCCAATGCCAGGCTCCTGCCTCTTGGTTTTTAAAGGCCTCACCGTAAAAATCCAACCTAAAGGCTATCTTAAAAGTGTGCTTTTGCCATAGCAAAAACAAGATGAGTATATAAAGTAGTTAGACACTAATGTTGATTTATGAACTACTCATAATAAGGTGTTGGAACCTCAAATTGCCCAATAAGTTAGCTTTTCTTCCATACCTCTAGGTAGATTACCTAGTAAGCCGTAGCCTTACTCTAAAGAGTATTGCAATTTTATTGTCTTAGGAAATGGAAAACAATTAAAGGGTCCTAGGGGTGCTAGAGTTAATGTTAGGAGTAAGAATAACCCTAATGTGGGTGGTAATGCATTGCTTAGTGAGAATGCACCCCAAAGGATGAGTGAGAGAACCTAAGGAGTCTAAGTCCCCTTCCCTAAAGCCTTACATGCCACCTTTCTCTTCCACGTAAAGATTTGCTAAGGCCAAATTTGATGCTCAATTTGGGAAGCTTACTAATATCCTTAAAAAAGTTGCATGCGAGTTTTCCTTTTATATATACTTTGTCTCAAATGCCTATGTATGCAAAGTCTTTGAAAGATTTCCTCTCCAAAAAGGAGAAGACTAATGAGCATAAGACCATATGTTCGGCGAGGAGTGCATTGCCATAGTTCTAAACAAGTTTCCTGCAGAGCTTAAGGACTCTGGTAACTTCTCTATTCCTTGCTTCATTGGGCATGTGAGCATTAGTAGGCTTTTTGTGACCTTGGTTCAACTGTGAATTTGATGCCATCCTTTATTTTCATGAGATTTGACCTAGGAGAGTTGAGGCCCACTACCATTTCACTTCAATTAGCAGACTGTTCTATGAAGTACCCTTTGGGTATTTTAGAGGATGTTCCCATCAAAGTGAGTACTTTATGTACTGGTCGACTTTGTGATTCTTGATATGGATGAAGATGCCTGCACCTAAATCATTCTTGAGAGGTGTTTCTTTGCCACTTCGTGTTATAAAATTGATGTTAAAGATAGGAGGTTGGCTTTTGATGTTTGAGAGCACCATACTGAATTTGGTTCATTCAAAGATCACGAGTCTGCTCCTTCTTCATCTACTTGTTGTGGTTGTGATGTGCTTGTTTTTGATGAGACTATGAAGTCAATTGATTTATGTCCTATTAATCATCATATGCTTGATCATGAGTCCTTTAAGGGCCATGAACTTGACTATGTAAATGTGGATTTGGTTGAAACTTTCCACCTAATATTATTAAGGATGAGCCATGTGCTTTTGATGGGGGTTATTTAAGTGATTGTTGCAAGTTTGTACAAGTGTTGCTTTCTTTTCCACCTTTTAACAATAGTAAGATTGCACTGGATTTGGAGGTTAAGAATGGTTATTATGATGGCGGCCCATTTGATGGTGTCTACAATAAGATGATTGTCTATGCAAACCACACTACTTGGTGATATTTGATACTCAAGAAGGACCTCCATCCCCTCTATTTGAGGTGGTTTCTTCTTTAGCAAGACTTTAAGTTTCAGGTATATGACAAAGGAGGGACAAGTGTTGTGGAGTGCCCTTTCTCCCTGGTTGTGCCCTTCTCCAAGGGATGATTAGTGTGGGGTTTAGCTAGAAACCTTAAAGAAGTGTTGCTTAGGAGGCAACCTAAGATTGTTTTTCTTTTCTCTTTAAATTTTCTTTCTTTAGTTTTTATTTATTTTTGGTGTGTTCTTTTGCATGATCCTATTTTCCCTTAGTCTTTTCATGCCTTTCTATGTTTACATTGAACACAAAGAATGATCTAAGCATAGAGGAGGGATATTTTGCATGTGTTGCATATTAGTTTAGGCATGCTTTGTTTAGCATTGCATATAGGTCATTTAGGTGCATGTTTAGGCTTGCATTTAGGGTTTAAGTTACATTTGGAAAAAGTTTTAAAAATTAAAAAAATGAAAAAAATGTATGAAAAAAATTTGAAAAATTTGAAAAAAAAGAAAAAACTCCAATGATGATTCTTTAAGCGTAATAGTTTTCATGAGCTTGAGTAACTTTTGATGAGCGGCCTCCTTTGGTGTGAAAATTTTTGAAGGTTTTG
The DNA here is from genome assembly GCA_029747015.1 of Carnegiea gigantea. Classification (NCBI taxonomy): domain Eukaryota; kingdom Viridiplantae; phylum Streptophyta; class Magnoliopsida; order Caryophyllales; family Cactaceae; genus Carnegiea; species Carnegiea gigantea. Next base: position 173,699 of record JAKOGI010000130.1, on the reverse strand, counting down.
TGAATATCTCTTGTTTTGTCTTGATTGAGAGCTATGTTGTCCCCTACAGTCCTTACTGCTAATGTTGGTATATAAGAATCATTTTTTGAGGTGCATGAGATTTTGATAGATATGCCGCAAGACTTTGAGGCTTCTTCGGACTAATTCATTATATTTAGCCTCATGTTTCTTTTATATGTGTGACTCTTCCAAGTTACATCTCTAGAACTTAGCTAGACTCTTATATAAAAACACATTAGCATGTGCATATTTGATGATATGATAGAGGCATTCCACATAGCCAAACAGCCTACCCTTGTATTATATATTTATCCCATCTGCTTGCCCCATTAAGCTTATATATGTCTTTGTTTTGAAATCTTCATAAATGCCCTTGGCCGTACATATATTTCTATTCTTCAGCCAAGTTTATGGAGCATCATTTCACACATGTCGTGGGTAGTTTTGGGGGTAATTAAGTTTAAGGTGACTTTGGTATGTTGCTTTGTTAAGGGGCTAATGTCATTCAGTAATTAGTTTTGTTCCGCGCTTATTTGGGCTGTATATACATGCAGTAAGCTGTGACTTGACACTTGGTGATCTTATGCCTTTCAATAGCTGAAATTGTCACTCTATTTTGCAAAGAAAAAAAAAAGAAAAGTAAACAAAGGGGAAAAATCATTCAAAAAAAATTCCCTAAAAAAACCCTGTTTGAATAACTTGATTGGCATTAGAAAACATAGCCTGTGGCCCTTCTTTGTTAACTCATTTCTTATTTGATTTATTAGAAGTATTCTTATTACAATGTTGAGGTTTGGAGTGTTGGGGTACTTTATAGTTACTTGGTACTTTGTTGGTTGCTCCCTAGTCACTTGGCTAAATAGCTTTACATTACCTAAATTCATTTGTCACTCCTTTCCCTTAACTTTTGAGCCCACATTACAACCTAAGTAGAGTCATCTTGATTGTTGTCTACACATTGCATCTTAGTGGTGGAGAATTTGAAAGTCTTGGTGTAATTGTCGTGGATGTTCATGTTCAAGCTAACTAATTAGATCATCTATTTTATTAGCCAAATTCTATTATATTAGCTATATTGGGCGGATATTTGTGTGTAAATTAAGCGTATGATTATATGTGAATTAGTTTTTGAAATTTCTTCATTTATTATGTGATTGTGTGAAGCTAAAAATCAGATGAGAATTAGGCCGATGCGAGATTGTTCAAGATTAGAGGAATGGGTCAGGCCATTTAACACTAGAAATCAGGTGGGGTTGGTTGTTTAAGCCCAAAATCATTTTAGGATTTGTAAGTTGAACCCGAAAAAAAAAAAAAAAAGGCAAGCCAAAATTTAGAAATGCCAGGTGCCTCTTTCCTTAGCAAAATCACGGCCAATCTTAAAAAAAGAAAAAAAAACTTAGCCCTTCTTTCCCAAAACCTCAACCTTCCACATGTCTTCTCCACTCCCACCACCACAACTTCACTGCATAGGGAAAGAATGTAAGTGGGTAGAGAGAGAGTCTGAGGGTGCCGAGGAAGTGGACAAGGAACGCGATAGTAGTGACAAGAGAGGGGAATGAGGCACTACAGCAATGAAAAAAGGGGGAAGAAGGAAGGCCGACCAGCATTGGCAACCATAGCGAAGGAGGACAAGTAGCATAGGAGTGAGGGAGAAGAGGAGACTCAAACTCAATATCAAAATTGCCCCAATTAACCCTCAATTAGGTCCTCTAAACCTAAATTAAGGTAGGTAATCTTACTTCCCAACCTAGTATCTAATTTCCAAATATTTTGAGATTTACCATGAAAATGGGAGTGGATTGGTAAGGTCAGGGTTATTGTGGAATTTACAAGAATTATTGAAAGGAGAAGAGATGGAATGAAATGGTTGGTGCAAGAAAGTGATTTGGGTTGTTATTGTGTTGTTGAGGTTAAATTTGGAGTGGTGCTACAGCGAAAGAGATTGGGGGGTCGTTTTATGAACCATGGTTATTATTACCCTACTAGGACTATGCTGTGTCCCTCTTGCTTTTGTTGTGCTCAATCTACTTTAGCGGATTTTATGAACTTAACTTGAACTAGATTTAAACTAAGCTAAACTTGAATAGAAATGTACTTGAATCCAATAAGAGCTAAAACTGAATATGAACCAGACCTGAATCATACTCGTTGTTGATCTATCTTCATTGTAAGTTGTTGCGAGCTTACCTAAACTTAACCTTGACCTTAAACCTAGATTTTAGGAACTAAATTTCCTAAACCTAATAAACTAATAATGTAGGATTGCCTGCTCGAGTTAGACCTTAGAACTAGGATGATTTTACCGGATGATGAACCTGCAAATTCTTGAATTACTCTTAAGTGCCATTCAAGTTGCTTTGGAAGATTGGTTTAAGTTAGCTCGTTTCTGAAACAGTTTGGAAAAGGTCCTTAGTGAACCAAAAATGTGGCCTGCGTTTATATTTGTGTGTGTTTGCAGGAGTTTACTTGGCAAAGGCATCATTCGCTTGTGTAACCAAGTTAACCTATGTTTTGGAAACGTCTTAAGCTACATTTGAGTGGTTTGAACATAAGTAGAAAGGTGACCCCCTCGAAGTGTACCCAATTCAATCCCTCAAGATAAATCAACTCTATTTCAAGTGATTAAAATGGTGTTCAGAACTTAAAAATGAATTTGGTAAGTTCTTTGGGCTAAAACAAATCTAGCCTTTCTAACATGCCAACGTAGAAGCATGCGATTTAAACAAACTTAAAAAGGGACCATTTGACCAATGGGTCAAAACATTTCTTCCTTTTCAAAAGTGAATAGGTCTAATTTCAAATAGAATCGGGTAATGCCAATTCTTAAAATGAAGTTTTGTAAGCCTTTTCTAATGAATATTTTACAAGTTGGCTACTAGCACGAGTGATTACAAGTGCCTATGAATCTATTTTACAATCAAATATGTTTATGTTCTTCTTGTGATTAAAGTTGGCTATTGTCAAGTTATTTTGGGAATTAAGTTTGATGCTATATGTATTGAAAGTGAATTATATTTAAGATGTTTTGGTTTAGGAGGATGGTACTAGTTGCAAAAGACTTGGTCTCAGGTGTAGAGCTAAAGATCCGAATTAAGCAGGGATCTTACATGTAACTATCTTGATCAGGGTAGAAGTTCATTAACTTTGGAGGCCATGGGGATACAAAACATCATGAGTTATATTATTCAATTAAAGAGAGCACTAACTTGTGAATCCAATGCCCTGGAAGTGATTATCTTACTTGTCATGCGCTTAAAACCACCGGTTTCTGGGTTGTGTCTCTATAAAGGTTTGAAAATGGTGTAAGTACTCTTTGGAAGGACTTTTATTGAATCCGAAATGCCTTTCTTTATGTGAAATGAGTTTTATAATGGCCCCACTTGTTTCAAATAAGAACTCTTAACTCCTTTTGGTCATTATTTTGGCTTTTATGCTAAAAAAGCCTAAGTTGGTAAGCCAAGTGAATCTCTTTGGTGTTAAATGTTAACATAAGAACCAAATGGCCTACCTTCTCATTTATGGGTGCCATTGAAAAGCCATTATGTGTGATTGGTCTTGTATGCTTAATAAGAAAATATTAATTTTAAAAAAAAAAATTCTATGTAATTGCTAATTACGTTATTATATGCAACTATTTTTATTTTTCGGGATTATAGATTATCCACACAGTATGTGGTAGCTCACCTTCTCCCTCTTCCCTTTTTCACCCAGTTTCTTGAAAAGACATGTGGAAGTTGTTGGTTCATTGAGTTGATTCCTCCTGGCTTCCTCGGCAATAGGTGTTAAGAGGATTATATTAGATTCATGAGTTCAATGAATGTTGTGCGGTGTGTTCATAAGTTCTAAGCATATGTAAGTTAAATACATTGGTTCATGTATTGCACATTATCTAGTGGTTGCTCTGAATGTTGTGTGGGCTAACCATTTGGATAGTCAGTTGTTTTTGTTAGGTTGAAGTTCAGTGATTTTCGGAATGTAAACCCCCACTACTTCAGGTGTGATCTATCGAGCTATGCCTTTCATTTCTTTTATTTAATTTCATAGTTTGTGCACTATGGACGTATGACTTGTAGAGTTATGGCCTCCAGCATATAGCCGTTGAGCTTCTTGGATATATCATTTATATTCTTTCTTTATTGTTATAGTTGCCAAAATGAAGGCTATAAGCCTAGGGGTCGATTTTTAGGTGGAACATTATCCATTTCATTTCAAAATTTTAGGTAAACACTAGTACCTCTAGCCTTAGGGATAGGATTGTTACACTTGGCAAGCATATAATAGTTTGTATTTTTGGAATGAGTGCTGAGTAATTCTATGCTATATTTCAAATACATGAGTGGGAGTGTTCCACATTTTTCAAAAGTGAGGTTCTACTAGTCCATTTGGCTCTACTCGATTTTTTGCACTTGCAGGATTTACTTTGCGGTTCTTTAGGGGTGATCAAGTTTGATATTAGACTTGTGATTTCATACTTTTTCGAAATCATTCACCTTCTCTTGACTTCGAGACATCTTGTGCACTATTTGGGGTCACCATTGATTGATATTTTGAGTTGCGATGTGCTATACGTTGCCTACCCTGAGGAGGTTATTGTGTTTTTTGAATCCTAGATGCACCTCCCTTTATTGGTTTATCTCGAGTTTAGCTTTTCATGGAGACAAGCAAAGATTTAAGCATTGGGTGTGTGATGAATGTCATATTTGCAAGAATTATTTAAGTGTTTGGGAGTTAATTTCGAAAATTAATAGGTTTAATTGTATAATTTATGCCCCCTTTTCTACTATAATGGTGGGGCTTTGCTTGTTTGAGAAGAATTTACACATGTTAACTTTGTAAGCCCAAAGCATCTGAGTAGAATGATGATTTTGGGACCTTGTAGATCAAAGAAGTGAGTAAAAAAAGCCCAACAACCCCCCAAAATGGAATACCTTGGCCAACACACGGTCCAAGAGGTTCCAAGAAGAAGTGTCTCGATGAAAAATTGAAGACAAATGAAGCAGTGGCCTCCATGACATATTTGTGTCGCTCATCCCTTCCAATGTTGCTAATTTTCTCCATAATTGTTTGTGTTCCAGGCATTTTGGACATTAGTAGCTTTGATTTCAGTGATCAAAGCCCCATTTTATAGTTTCATTAGGCCTTATATCATCATCTACCATCCTTATTCATCCAATTTCATCCACCATTACAGAGATTTTAAGAAGATGGAAACAAAGATCGAGCAACATTCAAAGGCTTTTGGAAGTGGACTGAAAGATCATCATCTGGGTTACCAGAATAGGCTTTTCTTTCCTTCTCTTTTCCACTCCTCTTTTAATTTAGATTAAAAGTTTAGAGGTGTTTCCTTTGTTGATTTCAATAATTAGCGAGTAGATTTCTTTATCTAAGGGTTCCTAAACTGAACCAATTTGTTAATTTTGTTACTTTGAACATTTTGCACTTTGAATCTTTGTTTGATTGTTTCAAACTAATCCTTGAATTTTGATTGTGATTGTGAGATTTTTGGCCAACTTCTTGCATATATGTTAGATGCTCAATTGAAGTACTGAAAGGCGAAAATTACCATTGGAAAACTTAGATTAGACTTAGTTTAATAATCACATGAGAAAGGATTGTGAATTGAGTGGTCATACGATAATCAGAATCTCAAACTTGGTTTGATTAAGATCTAATGAAAATGAGTAATTACTTTGATCAAGTCATTTCACTCTATTTTGAAACAAGTTGTAAATTCTTAAATATTATCGACCATTAAATCAATCGTCGAAGTGAAAAGTGTTTTTTTAACTAGCTAGATCGGCACATCGTCAGGTGATGCTACTTATAGACATATTAGTTATTGAAGTTAGTCCGTGTAGTTTAACATTCGTTAGATAAAAATCAAATCAGATCTTGAATTCACTTAGCAAATTTTTTAAGGAATACTTGGTAATTCAATCTAGTCGTTATGGGAGCAACCTTGATCTGTACTACAACACCTATGTGCTTGCGATGCAATCTAGATTTATCAAGAGTTGGTTTTGAGAAGAAAATACAATTGGTAGAAATTGAATAACGTTGTCAGAAAAGATTAGGAGCTGTGACTACCAAGCTAAAAAGTAAAATTTAGTTCTAGTACGACAAACATGACCTTGTAAGTGAGTGAGGGAGAATTGTGAAATCTACTCAACCTCCTAGTAGGTTTTAGAACTTGCTCATCAAGTGTATTTGGCTAAACATGATATGTCTCTTAAATAAATGGTAAGTTGGATAGTGAAGATGTGCATAAGATCTGACCATCTATAACATCCAAATACGTAGATTCACAGCCGTGATTTAGAAAGATGTCAAGCACTATAACTTGGTATGAGAAAGGGAATATTATTTTATACAGTACAATGTCCCTGGGAGTGTAGAACTTCTTATCCTTCAAAGAAATAAATTTACATCCCTTTTTGCCAAAGAGATATCCAAAGAAAACACGAGGCATATCAAAGATAGCTTTAAACTTATCCCTACTTTGTTTAGTTGTAAAGATGTAGCACAAGCGCCCAAACACCATGATATGATCATATCAAAGAACCTTTCCATATAATAACAAAAAACAAGTTTTATGATTCAATAATGCAGTTGGCATCCTACTAAAAAAATGAGTTGCTGTCATAGGCAATCTCATTAAGATGTTATGGCAAGTGTGGCTAAAATGAAAGAACCTTACATGCTTATAGCAAATGCTTATATTTGCTCCTTGTGATTCCATTTTACTGAGAAGTTCAAACGCAACTAGTTTGATGAATGATACAAAATGAAGCAAAAGGTTCCAGAGCTTCATTACTTAATCCATGCTCTAAGGCATTATTACTTCTATGATTATGACATTAAACTGAGTTTTTTCTCATCGAAGCAAATGACTTAGGGCCTGTTCTTTTCGTGGGGAAATAGGGTGGGTAAAAGGGTGAAATAGTTTGAAGTAGGTTTATGTGGATTGAGGTAGGTTGAAGTTGGTTTTCTTTTTTTTTTTTTTGAGATGGGTTGAAATAGGTTGAAATAGGTTGAAGTGGGTTGATGTTGGTTGAAGTTGGTTGAAGTTGGTATATTTTTTATGTGGTGGGTTGAAGTGAGTTAAAATAATAAGAATGTAACTAATGTGTGATAATTTATGAAGTTATAGAAATTTTGTGAAATTTTTGTTTATTCTTTTTTATTTTTAATTTTTAAATTTTTAAATTTTTAATTTTTTATTTTTTATTTTTCATTTTTCATTTTTCATTTTTTATTTTTTATTTTTTATTTTTCATTTTTATTTTTCTATTTTTCTATTTTTTTATTTTTTTATTTTTTATTTTTTATTTTGTATTTTTATTTTTTGATTTTTTGATTTTTTGATTTTTGATTTTTTATTTCTTATTTCTTATTTTTTTATTTTTCATTTTCCATTTTTCATTTTTTATTTTTCATTTTTCATTTTTTATTTTTCATTTTTTTGTTTTTTATTTTTTATTTTTTATTTTTTATCTTTTATTTTTTTGTTGTTTTATTTTTTAATTTTTAATTTTCATTTTTATTTTTTATTTTTTATTTTTTATTTTTTTTATTTTTTATTTTTTATTTGTAGTTTTTATTTTTATTTTTTAATTTTTATTTCTTATTTTTCATTTCTTATTTCTTATTTCTTATTTTTTGCATTTTATTTTTTATTTTTTTAATTTCTTGGTTCTTATTTTTTATTTTTTATTTTTTATTTTTTAATTTATTATTTTGTAATTTATTATTTTTTTAATTTTTAATTTTAATTTTTCACTCAAAAAATAAAAATTAAAATTAAAAATTAAAAATAAAAAGTAAAAAATAAAACAAACAACGTAAAAAATACAAAATAATAAATAAAAAATAAAAATTAAAAATTAAAAAAATAAAAATTGAAAATTAAAAATTAAAAATTAAAAATTAAAAATTACAAAATTAAAAATTACAAAATAATAAATTAAAAAATAAAAAATAAAAAATAAAAAAGAATGAACAAAAATTTCACAAAATTTCGATAACTTCATAAATTATCACACATTAGTTTCATTCTCATTATTTTAACCCACTTCAATCCACCACATACAAAATATATCAACTTCAACGCACTTCAATCTGCATCAACCCACTTCAATCTAGTTCAATCTATTTCAACCCACCTCAAAAAAAATACCAACTTCAGCCTACCTCAACCGAACCTCAACCTACTTCAACCGACTTCACCCTTTTCCCCACCCAATGTACTCACGAAAATAACAGGTCCTAAATCCCATATGATACTTTACAAATTATTAAAATTATGAAGGGGGTGGGTTGAAGTTGGTTGAAGTTGGTATTTTTTTTTCAAGTGGTTTGAAATAGGTTGAAGTGGGTTGAAGTTGGTAAATGTGGATTGACCCACGAAAAAAACGGGCCCTTAATGAAACTAAAAACCTTATCCTTATTGACTATTAGATGTGTCCAAGTTTCCCTTATAAGTGACCATTAGACATGTCCAAGTTGCCCTTGTGTAGCAATCTACCAAAGTGAGAAATTTTTGTATGAATCCTAGTGCGACATGGCCCCCAAGTGTCCATGTGAATGAGCTTAAAGGACAAATTATGGTAATTGAACTTATAGAAAGACAAGCTGTGCTATTTGTCTTTAGCCCACATATAACTAGGCAGTCCGCGAATATTCTCATTGTATTTATGGCAGCAACTCTCGAACACTAGAACATATATACCTTGTTTTACTAAAATATTCAGGGCCAATCCTCACATGCCAAATCTCAAAAGTCTTACAAGACTTATCACAAGTAAAGGAAATTGGTCATCAACAGTAAAATCTTCAATATCTATGCTCTCAATCATTTCTTCATTTGATAGTAAAGATCATATGTAGATCTACCAATTATCACTAGCCACTTAAAAGAAAGGCCCTGTAAAACACAATAATTCTTTATAAACACCACCTCAACTACTCAACCATTTTAGTAATACAAGATTGAACTGAAACGTGAAACATGCAAAACATATTCAAGAAATCTCTAACACTGATTCAATTTCATTGTGTCACATACCTTTGCTTTAAGGCCCCATTGACTTTGTGACGCATGTTAATCTTGCAAAGCATGACGACTAATTAAAGATTTTATCAATCACCTTATCTTGTTCTTGTATACTTAAATAGACAGTAACGGGAAACCCAGTGGATCCATAAAGTTGACTTAAATTTCAAAATAGCATGACCTAAAGTCAATGCTAACCAACGAGTAAATATTTTTCTTACTTGATAATGTGATCCTTAGCTTGTTGCTAATATTTGCCTATTTATGGTAGATATGCTAACTACATGTCAAAATCATGGTGACTACTTGTTACGTTGAAAAGATCTCGCTTGAGATACTTTCCTTGTTAAACCACCAAAATATTTGCAGTAATTGTCTTAAGTGATTTGATGCATTGTTTTTAAATATTTGGCATATGATTATTTCTATATGTGTAAGGACATATAAAATGTTGTTTGAAATTATGTTCCTAAGAGTTTTATAAATGCTATTTATACAAAGTTCTTACTTTTAATATGATTAAATCAACTTGACATATTATTGATTTGATTGATCATTCGAATGATTAAATAACCATTAAGCTTGAAAAGTATTTTCATATTCGCTCAAAGTCACCATATTTGGACATTGAACTAGATGGCCAGTTTACAACAATATATCAAGTGAACAATTTAAATGAATCAAGAAAGATACATTCCATTAAGATGCTATAATAGTCAATTCACATTGAATTTTAAGATTAGAAACAAGATTTGTACAACAAATAGAAGATTGCTTCAATGGTCTTCGAGAATATTAAGCTATATATTGAAGAGTATTTTCCAGTGCAAAAGTGCCAATACCATTAGCTATCATTGAATATTAAGTTATAATTTTGCATTCTTCCTTTACTATGAGAATCATAAATTTGTAATCAAGAGAATTAGGTGTAACTTTTTTGAGTGGGTGAAGCACAATTAGTCAGTTAGAACTGCCAAAAAGAAATGAGAACACTTTGAGTGACATGATCAAAGGATTAAGAGAACAATCCTTGTAACGTGTATAATACTTAGTGGAAGTAATACAAGATGATTAGATCCCACAGGAAGGACCCTTAGATGGAGACTAGCCCAAATTTAGATTGAGTGAACTTCCTGAACACATCAACTGTTTTGTCCCAATTTACATTCCATACTTTATTTTCACTAAACTTCACTTTGTAAAATGTTGATGCCACATTCTTGGACACGAAAATTTGATAAAATTCATCACCTTATTTACCACCTACGATGATTCCACATAGGTGAGATCCTTACAGATGTCAAAACTAGACTATTGCTTAGCCGTATATTTCCGTAATGTGTCACCTTAATCTTTTCTCCATTATACAGAGAAATAAGCACTAGAATGTTGAGTAATCTTAAGTTACATAGAGCATTTTTATCAAGCATCATATGATCTTTAGCTCCTGAATCAATAATCCTTTGTCCAACTTAAAAGAACAACAAATGAAATTAGTGATTTAAGAGAAATTTACAGCTATCATGTGTGAACCAAGAAGTTACTCAGGACCTTGAAATCTTTGTTTTGCTAACCACTTATAATGAACTTATCCCTAGGGCTAGACTCTATAGTAACTTCCCCCATTTTAAAATAAAACTGACAGAGTTTAGCCTATATTTTGAAAAATTTCTTTTAATAACCTATCGTACATATAATAAAAATGAAAGAAACTCTTAACAATCTCAACAACCATGCATCAGAGAAAATCAACTCAAGAGGCCACACAAGGATGGCTATGGTATGGGTTAGGCCATTCTCGCACCAATACCCATTGTTGAAAATCATATCCATACTTGCACTCATACTAATTAGGTATTACACAATAAAACCCATACCTTTATCAATTTGGGTTTGCAGGTTTGTGGGTTTTATTCAGGTACATAGAGAATGAAAATTAATATTTATTTGCAACCCATATGCAAGTATGATATGTATTTGGGCCATTATAAGATTGCAAAATTATTATATTTTATAGTCTAGTACTTAAAAATATGAAATCAAACACATTGTTGAAATTTTGATGCGATGCCTCATATTGAACTTCAACCAGAAAAATATTAGACTAAAATACATTTTTATCTTACTAAAAGAAGGGGTGCGGGTAA
>JAKOGI010000130.1:150000-157500 GCA_029747015.1 Carnegiea gigantea | reverse complement strand
GGGCTAAGGTCACCTCCTGCCTTCTCTTCTCATCTCCTTCATTCATGAACCATTCCCAATTTCAGCCTCTCAGATTTTCGATTGACTATTATCCGGCACCACCAACCAGTGTCAGTTGTTGGCTGAATCATAGCAATTGAGTGGTTTTTGAGAAAGGATTGAGCTGGCTTAAAATCCCTCTATCTCTCTCTCTCATACCGCACACCTACTACCTTTTTTAATGAGATCAGCACCACAGTTGACCGATTCCTCATGTTGGCATTGCCTTCCTCCATTTTCTCACTTCCTTTTTCTCTCTCTTGAGTTGGTTTGGTTGAAGGACTAAAGCAAGTATAACCTTATCTACGTCCTTGTGTAGAACATTTTAAAATCTCTTATTTTGTTTTTCCTCTATTTTGTTTAATAAGTCCCCTTTTTTCCTTTTACTTCCTTCTTGTTTCTGGAATATCCATGCAAAATGGACTGTGAGTAATCGATCAAATCATGAATAGATTTATCCCACAATTAATATTTTTAATCAAATAGATTTATCCCACAGTAAATTTCTTTAGTACCTCTATGTGGTTGTTCCATCATCAAATGATAATGCTAATTTGATGGACTTACTTGGGATATCCCTTAACTTGAATTTAGCTTCTTGTTGGCTTAAATTAGGTGACTTTAAGGCCACCAAAAATTATTGCAGTTTGGTTCCTTGGTTAGATTTTTGCAATGTTAAGGCTCGATTTAGAAAAGCTTGTGCTCTTTTGAATATGAATTTGGTGGAGGATGCTTCTACGGACCTTCTGGTGGCCCTTAAATCCAACCTAAAAAATGAGGAAGTGAAGAAAGGACTATATCGAGTAGAGGCACTGTGTGAATCATCCACTGGGGATCATCATACATGGCAGGCAACCTCTATTGTTTCTAGCCCTGTTGGGATGTTGGTTAATACAGTAGGGTTAGAGACATTTGATCCTTTAAGCTTGAGTGAATCTTTTCATTCAAGAAATCTATCCCTAGAGAGCTGTGTTATCGGTGTATTTTTTGTAGCTTCCCCTATCTTGATATCGGAGGTTGAGATTCGTGAAAGAAAAAGAGAATTTGATCTAGTAAAAGGGAGGCAGAGGACTGATATTTCCAGCTCGAAACCTTGCCATGTCTTAAGTAGTCTTGAGAGGATCAGGGGTGTGCAAATGGTTAATGTGTATAATTTGGATGATGTCGGCCAGGACATGAGGTTGGATGTTGGGCACTGTATAGAGGTTTTGTGTTCCTCCCTAGAGTTGAACACTATGACATAAGAGGAGGGTAGGGTTGATTTATCCCCTACGCAATCTACGGCTAATGTAGAATCAAGAAATTTGGAAAAAGCTACTTCATCACCTGTGCATTTCACACACAAGGTTAAGAAAGGTCAATGACTTCAACTTAGTCAAACATCCTATGAGGCACTCTGTCACGGTCAAGAGCTTCATTATTTATAGCATCACACCATGAGCTAGATGACCACACGTGTTTATTATTCCGAGCAACTAGCACCAAAAGCATTGTTGGATGATGAGGATAGTCAGAGTATGCCCCAGATGGTAGAGACATCTACTTAGGTTGAGGAGTGACTTGTGGATGAGGATTTTCAACAAGGTTCCAGTTGTGGGGCCATTTTTATAGCTAGGATGGATTTAGACAAGACAAATCAGGAAGCATTATTGGATTTATGTTCGATTAAGGTGAATGGACTTTCACAAGCTGGGTACTTGGTGTTCACCATTAAGGCCTTGAGCCATTCTATGGGATTGAGGACAAGGCCTCATGGAGGAATCTTACTACGTCTTCTAGGTAGAGGGTTCTCATTGAGGATCACAAGCAGATGAAGCATCAGCATACGAAGGATGTTATCTTAGTTAATAAAAGGTCACTTGTGTTGTTTAGCTCTTTTGATGTGTATGCTATGGTTTTTGGGTTATTAGTTGTAGAAGTTCATGAGCAAGATTCGCCTGCTCATAGCTAGAATTTCTCAAGCTAATAATCCATTTACTTTACCTTTTGACAAAAAAATTCGATATCTTAAAAGTGTCAACTTGATTATATTACACCTAATTATTTAGGTATCATGTAATTAACACCGCAAAACCCTCGGCTAGTATACAACTGGCATGAAGATTACTAAAGGACCACATCAATTATTTAGGCCCTATTTGGTGATAAAAACAAGAATGTAACGGAATCAAAATTGGAACCATGGAGGGTTAGGCATGGAACTTGAATCCTGAACTCAGTGATGAAATGGAATCAAATTCCAGTCCTTACTATTTGGTGAGCAGTTATCCGATGGAATCAAACCTATTTTTATTTTATAAATATTATATGTAACTACAAATTATTATTTTAATTTTTAGTATTTTGGCTTTGTTAAAAATGAAGTTCCGACACCTTATTTCCTTATCATTGTAGCACTTAATTTCATTATATTTATTTATAATTTATTATTTCTTACGTTTTTTAATAACTAATATTATTTTATGATTTGCAATGTAGATGACCACATTAAATCAGAGTGAGATAAAGTAGAAGAAGACCTGTGCTTTACGAGAGATCTAACTAGCAAGTGGAGGAGACCAGATATGAAGAGTATTATAGCCAAAATAATTATGAATAAACAAAATTGATGGCTAATTTGACAACCTGAAGAGGCAGAAGAAGATGCAAGAGTAATGTGACTGTGAGGTTGCATCTCTTTGGAAGAAATTATAGTGAGTTGAAGATGACCAAGAAAAAGATGAAGAATTGAGAGATAACAACGCATCTCTCTGCCCGATTGAAGATTAAAAGAGTGACATCTTGACCAGTGGTGCATGCCCAAAGCATAGACTTTTCCCTCAAATTAGAATACATCAAAAAGCAATGTCGTAGATATGAAATCTTTACAATACCCATCTTAAATTGCTTGATTTTTTACTAAACGCACTTCATCCTTTGCTAAAAATCCAACCTTTCTCTTGCAAGTAGAAGAAACTCAGATGAATTCAGCCACAAAATGCGAGGAATATCAAATATTGACCCTTGAGTAAGAATAAACATTGAGATACAAAAACGGTAACTTAAAAGGGGGAAATTTAGAGTAGAAAATTGCAAGTTTATCGTGTGCTTGGCTTTGACCTTCTTGGCAAACCAACCAAAATCCCCAGTCAAATTGCGGGACATACAGTGGAAATTGATTCAGTTAAAGCAGTGCATTTGGGGTAGATATCAATGATAGCAATTTAGCTACCTATCGATTTCAACCAGATTCAGATAAATGAAACAATGAAACAAAACCTATGGCTAATAATTCAACACATGAAACAATGAATGAAAACCATGGCTAATTCAAGATCTAAAACCCAAAAAAATCGAAAAAGGTGAAGAAGAGGGCGGATGAATGACGGCTGGATAGCACCAGACGGCAACGCTCGACGGACGGTGATGCTCAACGGACGACAGCAAAGGCGAGGCCCTTGCTCTCTAGGCTTTTGGGTGAGTGAGAATGCAAATGGGAATGGGAAAGGAGAAACACGAATTGAAAAAATGATTGGAGGTGAAAATAATATGTTTTCTTTTTATTTTTCAAAAATATAATCCTCATTTCTGACTATTAGGAACTTGATACTCCTCATAAGTGAGGGGGTTTAAGTCCCTTAGGGTTAGGGCAACTTGAAACATGCGAGTATCAGGTCCCTTCCGTTCAAAACCTTTAACAAACAACAAGGAAATGAACTCGAACCTTAAGTTTCAGATTTCATTCCTGTTGTTTTAACCAAACTGAGCCTTAGATTGCCCCTAATTCAGACCAGTAGTTGATTAGAAGTGAATTCACTAGAAGAAGAATTTCTAATTTTTACTTGACTTTCACCACTTACCCAAGCATTATTAGCAAACTTCCCATTGCGCGATCTATGGCTTAGAATTGAGCAGCCATGGATTTTATAACATATATCAATAGTGTGACCATGTCTTATATAGTGATCCCATTAAATCTAAGTTCCCCGCGCTTCCTATTTCTTTTAAAAACTCTGCTTGGTTATACCGACATTGACATTCAAAGCTACATATTCATCCTACATCTACTTTACTCGGGTGAAATAAGTGGCTATTTCAGATTCACCTAGTAAAACACAAGATATCTTTTTGTAAAGTTAAAACAATTTAGCTTAGTTTGATTGATAAAATCTATAAACCAACCCTTTTCACATGTTTTCTACTAAATCACAGTGAAGAACACTACCTAAGATTCCTTTATTTGGAGCAGTGATGGTTTAAGAGGCCACCATGTGATTATACACTTGCTAAAATGCTAGTAAAGGTGAATTCTCAACAACTCAAGCCACTTTGCACTAATGAAACTGAGTATACTTTCGGCTGAAAGAGCTATCATAAAACATCATTTCCAAGACTCAAAAACTTCCCCATTGAAGATATCATCAAACAAAATTTGCCTTGGATGATTAGTGGCATTAAAAAAGGCCCTTTTAATTATCTACGACTACCATAGTATATGAAAACATGAAATGGAAGGGGAATCTAGAGATGAACAAAGAAGGAAAAGGTACGGTTTAATTTCATGCTCCCTTCACCATGACATATTTTAAATAGAGAGCAAAAACATGATGGATTCTAGAGAGAATAAACAACATAGAAGATTTTTTTTTCAATGTAATTTGAAATAAAATAGTGAGATAAAGGAGAAAGAAATATGATTGAGTAGATATGTGAAGAAAATCCCTCTCATTCATCTCCATGTACTGTGTACATACAATGTTCATATACATCAAGAATTTGGCCTAACTTGTTGCCGAAGACTCCTTACCCTACAAGAATTAGGTAGCTTGACAATTCTAGTTGTAAAACATAGAAAACAAAACAATAGTGGTTACACAAGAATGGGAAACAAAATAAAACAACTAAACAAAATAACTATTTTGTTCCTAACACTCCCCCTCAAGTTAGAGCATGTAGATTGATAATGCCCAAGTTAGATCATAGAAACTAAAATGTTACTTGCCTAGAGGTTTCGTGGAAATATCTACATCCTAGTTCTTTGATGTGACATATCCCGTTTCAAGATCTTTAGAAAGAAGACGTTCTCGAACAAAGTGAGAACCAATCTCTATATGCTTTGTTCGTCCATGGAAAATGATACTGTTAGCTATATGTAATGCAGCCTTATTCTCACAATACGGCTTCATAGGTCTTTCAGGATATATACCTAAAGAAGTCAGAAAATACTTGATCCATATCAATTCACTAGTTACAGTTGCCATAGCATGAAGCTGAGAATATGAATACTGTGATTGGCTTCCTTGTCTCCCATGATACAGATGACCCATCAATAGTAACAGAATATCCAATTAAAGATCTTCTAGTGAGTGGACATAGTCCCCATTCTAAATCACAATAAGCTAAAACCATCGAATCTAAATTAGCTCTGTGCAACAAACCTTTTAAATATTACACAACATGTCGAGCAGCTTCCATATGAGCTTCTTTGGGTGCTTGCATAAATTGGGATAATATATATGTACTACATAGCAAAGCTTAGGTCGTGTGATGGTAAGATAGATAAGCCTTCCAACCAAGCGCCTATATCGAGCAGGATCCTCAATTGATGGACTATTAGTAAGTGCTAGTTTATGGCTAGCTTCCATTGGAAAATCCACCGCTTTCATCCAAGAAGTCCACACTTCTCAATAATCTCCAAGGCATATTTCCATTGGCATAGAAATAAACATTGCGGGCTTCTTGGTACTTCAATACCCAAGAAGTATTTTAGAGGACCAAATTTTTAATGTGAAAGGAATTGTTCAAATATTCTTTAAATTTAGTATAAGCTAGTACAAGCTATAGAACTGTTTCCTGTAAGCACCAAATCATCCACATAAACTAGTAATACCATGAAAACTACTCCTTTCTAATAAGTGATTAAGGAATAATCTGCATATGATTTGACAAAGCCATATGCAAGCAATTTTGAAGAAAGTTAAGAAACCATTGACTTTGTGCCTGTTTAATCCATAAATTAACTTCCTAAGTTTCCAAACCTTGCTAGAACCTGATGTTCTAAAACCAGGAGGAAGCTTTATATAAACTTCTCATCCAAATCACCATGCAAAAAGGTATTATTCAGGTCCATTTGATGAAGCTCCCAACCTTTTACAATGGCCACTAGTAGGAAACATCAAACACTCAACATTTTAGCTACCAATGTAAAATTTTCATGGCAGTCAAATCCTTCAATCTATTAATCTCTTGAATCACAAGATGTGGCTTATAGCGCTCACCCGTCCCAACGAAATTATACTTGATTTTGTATACCCATTTACAAATTATGGGTTTCTTATCAGGAGGCAAGTCTTCAATTGTCCAAGTCTTGTTCAATTCTAGAGCTTCAATTTCCTTAGCCGTAGCTTCTCTCCATTTGACATCCTTCACAACCTCATGAAAATACCTAGCGTCAACAATTTTGGCAATAGCAGAACGATAATTTCTATACATGTTTGAGAATTTAGCGCAAGTAACATACTTTGATAAAGAATGAGGTTTATCTGAAGAGACCATCTATAATGGGTTTGATAAGAGAGTTTTTTGAATGAACATCATAACACAAATAATCTTATACATGCTTTGGAGCCTTCCTGTCGCATTGACCTTGGCCTAGAGCTCATTTGGAGTGCATTACTCCCTCTATCTGCAAACATGCTAGGCCCTACAGACGTTGCTTCAACATCAAGCTTGTCACTCCCATTGCTCTTGGCAGGCTCAAAACTCACATTGTTCTCACCCCTTCCTTCCTCTTCCGTTAACTCAACAGTTTGTGGTGCTGATTCTTTTTTTTTATGTTTGACTGTAATGACCCAGAATAATCACTGTCCATAATCATTTACAGCAATGCACGATCCTCTTCAAAGTTAGATGGAACTTTGAAGTTCTGCTAGCCCATAGCCTCTTTTTCTCCCTGAATGCAATAAGGAAATATGTCTTCATGGAAGATAATGTATCGACTTACAAAGGAATAGCCAACAAAAATACATCTTCTAGGTCTTAAAAGCTTCATCCCTTTTTAGCAAAGGGATAGCCTACAAAAATACATCTTCTACTATGCTCGGTAAATTGATCCTGCCACCTTTAATATAAGTGAGCATAGCACAAGGAACCAAATACTTTAATGTGCTCATATGTACGCCTAACTTTGAAAAGCATCTCATAGGGAGTCTTTCTATGAAAGGTTGATGTTGGAGTCTTATTGATTAGATATGTTGATGTTGAAACACATTCTCTCCTAAACTCTAATGGAAAGTTTGCCTGAAACTAAATAGCCCTAGCAACATTAAGGATTTGTTGGTTCTTTCCTTCATCCCTTCCATTCTATTGAAGGGTGTTTGTACTACTTGTTTGGTGTATTATTGTTCCCCATATAATTTCTACATGGGACCAGAAGTGCACTTAGCGCCATTATCACTTCATATCACTTTAACACATGTACCA